>CABHPQ010170877.1:0-49245 GCA_902168405.1 Peromyscus aztecus
AAAAAAAAAAAAACAAACAAAAAAAAAACGCAGTACGTGGAAAAAACCTCTGATAAAAGGATGAGGACTCCTGACATACAGAGAGAAAGCCCTCTCAAGTCCTTAAGTGGGGAGAATGGTAGAAAATTGAAGTGGAAAAAACCAGATGTTTAAAGAATAACTAGTGAACTATAGTAAACTCTGATGAACTCTATAGGATTGCACTCTTTTGTCCTATATTTCATTGTTATTCATTTTACTTATTTTACAAGCTTGTACTTTTTAAGTTCTAAAATGCTAGTATTTTCTCTGTGTTTTTTCCTCTACATGGGTAATACTAGTATTTCCCTAAAGCTTCGGCCACCGGTGTTGTAGTTATGGACAATTTCCACGAGGTGGCAGCAGAACACCACGTTTGGCTTGCTTTCTGTACTTTTTCATTCTTCCTAATTGTTTTACTTTGCAGGAGGTTGCGACTTAAACTTCTCGGTGTCCCGGGAGTTGCTGCTTGTCTAACGGAAGCAGCGGGACTGACGCTAAGTGTTCTTTAAAGAGCAGAGGACTAACGACGATGTGGATTGATGCTGACCAGAACTGGACACTGGAAGGAACCTTTTCTCATCTTGCTTCACCTTTCTGTTCCCTGGCACCTCTAGCTACAGAGTAAAACAAGAAGTCAGAGGGCGAGGGAGTCTGGGAAACGCGGGCTGTAAAGTCTCAGCACTGCCTGAGGGGGGAAGAGCTGCGCGCACTAGAAGCAAGAACGCGGCATGGTATGTCACTCGGAGCCAGGTAGGAAGGGGACGGTGATGGGGTCGTGGTGTAACTGAGGAGAGAGACGCTGGTTATCTCTTTAAAAAATTAAAAGTTAGATATGCACGCTACAAAAGGCAAGAGCACACTTGCATCACTTTCTTCGACGTAGCAGAAGCTACGTCGCTCTAGACGCTTCGACGTAGCAGTAGCATGTGCTCTCCTAGCACGGAGTTGCAGACAGAAAAGAGGGCTTAGGCAGCTGAGCCAGCCGGTAACAGCCAGGATGTGATCTGATCAGCAGAACCCGCCTATGGATGGATGAAGAGAACTGACTCCACAAAGCACATGAGCTTCCTCTGTTTACCTCCCAATCACAGACATATGCACTCACACAACAATAACACGTAAATGGTTTTTAAAAACAAATAAGGGCTGTTCACATTGGAAAGCAGGAATCCCGATGACATGATCGTGTGTGTGTGTGTGTGTGTGTGTGTGTGTGTGTGTGTGTATCCCTGAAAATTCAATTAAGACTTTATTATACGATAGTCAGTAGTATTTCTATGGACCAACTGAAAAATAAAGCTACAATAACCATCAAAACATCTAACTATGAAACAAAGTACTTGGGAGCTTCACAATGGAAGTATAAAGTACCAATGAGACCTTTGAAGAGAACACACACACACACACACACACACACACGGACATTCCACATCCATGAATTAGAAAAACTAAGACCGTTCAAGTGCCTGTTCTGTCCCAGAGGCCCTACTCATTCAGTACACTCTTTATCAAGATATCAATGTTTGTCTTTCATAGAAATAAATAATTGAAAAAAGACCACTTCCGAATTTATACGGAACCAAAACCCACCCTGGATGGTTAAAGAGATCTTGAGCAGAAGGAATGAAGCTGTGGGAACGTTTCTCTCCCTCCACTGACAACGGCACAGACTATAATACTTTAAAATAGCTGCCGTTGTCAGAGCTGCGGGCAACGTTTATCTTCTCTCTTGGGTTTGGACACTATTCTCCCACTGGGCATCAGTGTCTGTCTGACTCATAGACAGTCTGGTCCCTAACCTGCACTTGCTGTCTTCAGGATACTGTAGTTTAATATGAGAAAAACTTAACCTGCTCCCTCTTCACCAATAAGAGGCTCCTTCACAGAGATGTGGATTCGGATCCAGGGGGAGGAAGCTGGAAACCACAGGCCTACCATGTTTTCATGGCCCAGTGGCGTGTCCAGAGCACAGAAAGAGCAGTTTTCCTGAGACTGAAGCTTGATGTCTGGACCGTGACATCAGTGAGTACATCTCATAGATTTTGGGGGCTAGGAGACATCTTGGAGATAATCTAGTCTGCCCTTTTCCAATATAGGAACTCAAGAAGCTTGCTGTGATTGGTCAGGTGCTCTTCCTGTTAACCAGTTCCACGCCTGACTCCCACTACTACCATTTTCTAGTGACTGCAGGTGACTGTGACACACGCCCAAGTCTTAACTTTACGGATCATGAGATCAGAGCCTTTCCCAATTCAAAGATCAGATCCAACCAGCAATTAAAATAGTTACTTCTACAGAGCGAGTTCCAGGACAGCCAGGGCCACATAGAGAAACCCTGTCTCAAAAACAAAACAAACGAACAAAAAATCAGACAACAACTAAGTCACTTCTTCGTTTTCTCACCCATCCCTCAGTTCGATTGAATTGCTTTCACCTTTAGCTTTGGACTGTTAAATACACCTCAACTATGACTGGTTTGCCAGTGTCAAAGCTACCTTTAGATCGCATTTTAAAAAATTCAACCACCTGTTTATTTAGCAGAGATAGAATGACATATTGTTAGGGTAGAGAACACATAGAAACCCAGCCTGCCTCCCACAGAGCTCCCAGGAAGCATTTCAGGCTGTCTTCCTTTTATTGACCGCCTCAAAGGGCGTAGCTGAAGGGTGTAACTCCCTCGCCTTGGGCCGGCTTCCACACTATAACCCTTCCCGTTGTCATTTGCCTGAACCTCACAAAGTCAGAACGTTTGGGATTTGCATTCCACTTCTCAGCCCCATCTCTTAGTCTTCCCTCCTTAACCGAAAGAATCTGCTGCCCACAATTCAACCTTAACCTGAAGCTTTTGCAATGGTCTTTCTTGTTCTGGATTGCCTTCTGTAATGGCTCATCTGAACATGTCCTGAGGGGACAGTCCGTGTTTTCTCGGGCCTTTGTGGTCTTTGGGTCTGAAGAATACATTGACCTACATAAAATCCTGAGAACATATTTTGTTACAAATTAAAAATGTTAATTGTGTCTTTAAAGTGTTGCTCCGGTGTTTTCTGCCCCCAACCGGAACTGCTAGGAGATGTCAATGGGACTTGCATGCTCCTGATGGATATATTTTCCTTACATTCAGTATTTTATAAGCTCTTTATGGCGTTGACCAGTTTGACTCACTTCTTGGCATGCGTATTCAGACCTTCTCGAGCTCAGGAAGCATGCTTGCATGGAGGTTTCTGTTACTTTTTCTTGGGTGGAGCACTTGTGCTTTCTCATGATTCCACAATTATACTCACTATTAACCCCACCAGATGAGAATAAGACCATTACCACAATTTTGAGCCAAATTTGAAGCAAGCTCAATTAAATTTTGGCCAGGATGATGGCTAGGTTCTGGGGTTCCCAGAAAATGGTGGCGTGTCACATTTTGCAGAGGTTTACAAAGGCAAACCCATATTTTACACCAGGCCCAGTCAGGGGCAAGCATACATCCTGACATATTTCTTGCCCACGTGCCTCCCACCTACATGTGATCGAGCACATCCTCTGTAGTTGGGTTAAACAAACTTGTTTAGGGGACTGAAAACTTGTGGTGTTATCTCCGGTGAACAATAGCCTCCAGCATTTCAGAAGTATCTGTCTTTGGGCAAGGGGCTTACGGGTCAGAGGCGTTTTCATTTTATGGATCCCTTGGGCACAGTAATTAAAACTGAAGACATAACTTTAGCCCTCACATTACATTGGAGTTCCTTTGTCTGCTGAGTATTTGTATTAATTTATCCCAAATCTTTAAAAATATTGTCATTTCAGTCCTTTTCTTTTCCATTGCCATGCTTCAGTATTATTTATATAACCTTTGACCTCAAGCATTCTGTGTGTATTCTCCCACTTAGGCACACCCATCTCCTCCACTCTCCATTTTCCTCATTATGCATGATAGCATCTACTTGGTTAGTTCTTTAAATATATTTTTGATTAGCACATTTTTTTTTCTCCTAATTTCTGGACACTTGTCCATTCTTACTCTCTGTCTTTGCAAGCATTCTTTGGGACAACTGGCTGTAAGGAAAGGTATACCTTTAAGCCCCTGTGTCAGAATCATGGGTATTGCAAGGCGCAAGTGTGGCAAACACATTGTCAACAGGTTCTGCCTCTTACCTTCTCCTGCTGTGGGATGTTCTGTATGGCAAATGTGTTGCTAATAAATCACTGATTGGCAGTGACTAGGCAGGAAGTGTAGGCGGGACTAACAGAGAGAATAAAAAGAACAGGAAGGCAGAGGGAGTCACTGCCTGCCAGCCGCCACCAGGACAAGCAGCTTGTAAAGATGTCGGTAAACCACGAGCCATGTGGCAAGGTATAGATTTATAGAAATGGATTGATATAAGATACAAGGACAGTTAGCAAGAAGCCTGCCACGGCCATACAGTTTGTAAGCAATATAAGTCTCTGTGTTTACTTGGTTGGGTCTGAGCGGCTGTGGGACTGGCAGGTGAAAGAGATTTATCCTGACCGTGGGCCAGGCAGGAAAATTCTAGCCACATTCTCCCTTTGCTAAAAACTGTTAGATTACAGCCCTAAAGCTAGCCACCAAGGTCTAGTCCCTTATGTGGCCACTGACTCATTCCTGAGACTAACTACCAAGGTCCAACTATCAAAACATCAAGGTCCATCGGTCAAAATTCATTATTTTGACTATCCTAATTAAAATAACCAATCAGAACTTACCAACTCATCCTAGCTCGTTCTAACACAGACCTTCCCTTTTTTCTTTTAAAATTAGCATCTGCAAAAACTATTTGCTGCTATTTCTCCTGGATTCAGATTCAGCCACCATGTCTCTTTGCTTTGCTTAATAAAGGATTTCTTTGTATTGGATTGTGCTTGGAAATTGGTGTTTGGGTGTGATCTGTGCCCAATTTGGTCCCTTCAGCTACCATCTACACAGCCAATTCAACATTTAAGGAACTTTGTAAGTGAGCTGTCTGATCCTTTTATGGAAGCACAACACAGATGTTACTGGAGACTAGGAGATAAGGATGAGATCTTTATTCTGGCTGTCTGGCTACATGATTCTGCTAAGCACTGGCCCCAGTTAGCTCTTTGGGTGGCCTTGAGGGTGTTGCTCAGAGTGCTTCGTGACATCCATGGAATGTTACTTTGAAGACCTTTGGATCTTACTAAAACTTAGTGATACATGTCTCAGCATTTGTATCATTCCCCAAATGTTCCACCCCCACCAGAGGTTCAGAGTGGTAGCTGTGAAATCCATACTCCAGAGTTGGCTATTTTCGGCTTCAATTACCCAGACACCGTCCCTTCTGTAGATCTGTGTCTCGTTTTGCCTCTCTTGAACACTGTCAACTTCATAACAGTGAAACACTAACCCATTTTCTTCTGGGTCATTACCTGAATATCTGCAGGTCATGAGGAGGCCTTTCGTCTTCCTTTCTGTGAATAGGGCTTTACAGCTGGGAGGGATGCACTTTCCTGACACACTCCATTGTGTGGACTTTCCCTTGGTTGTGGCCTGTCCTAGGGCACAACCCTTGGTCTAACTCAGAGGGTTATACTTAGGTGAAGGGGTGATGAATGATGGTTACCATGACACGTTAGTGCTCTGTGACCAATGGCTGCTTTGTCAGGGTTTCTGCTGCAGTCGCTGTTCTGTCACTGTGCAGAGACACCGTGACCATGGCAACTCTTAGAAAAGAAAGCATTTAATCGGGCCTTGCTTACAGTTTCAGAGGTTTAGTCCATTATCATCATGGTGAGGAGCACGGCAGCGTGCAGGCAGGCATGTGCTGGAGAAGGAGCTGAGAGTTCTACATCTGGATTGTCAGGCAGCGGACAGGGAGAGACAGGGCCAACCCCAAAGCCCAGCCCCATGACACACCTCCTCTAACAAAGCCACACCTCCTAACCTTTCTCAAGTAGTGTCACGTCACTCCCTGTTGACTAAGAATTCAAACTTATGAGACTTTAGGGGCCCTTCTTATTCAAACCACCACATCTTTCTAAGAATCAAGTAAGATTGGATGAAAAGGTGTTTGTTTGTGTTTTTTTTTTTCTTTTGGGGGTTGAATTCAGTGCCCTGCTCATGCTAAGCATACTTACTATCACTGAGGTACAACCCTAAGCTCAAAAGTAAAAGACTCATTGGAGAAAATCCCTGAAGGATGAGCAGGAGCCTCCCAATCATGATGAAGGTCCTAAACCCACAAAAATGAAAGAGGAGGGAAATTGAGCAGGAAGAATCTTGCATCACAGTAGCAGTTGTGAGAAACTCTTGATGGGGCATCTGGAAGCACACAAGCCACGCTGCTCGTTAGAGGCCACAGGAGACCAGAGTGGCTTGATTCCAGCGTTGCTGCTTTCACTGTCGCTGGCACAAGCAGCCCAGGGACAATGTAGATCATGAGCGATCTGGGTCATTCCAAAGTGTGGCGGTTGTCAATCAGTCACACTCCCTCGCAGCAGATTCTCTTGAAGTACATCTGAGCAGGTCACCTATGAGTGTTCCTGATGCCTGCCGGCTAAATTTAGCCATTCTTGTATAAAAAGCTATTACATTTTTGTGTGTGTGTGTGTGTGTGTGTGTGTGTGTGTGTGTGTGTGTTAAAGTGGTTTTGACAAAGTCTTTTTCATATGGGAGAAGAATTCCAACAGGGATGAAATAATGGATGTTTTCATGTTGACTAGTCCTAAAATGTCTACTAGGAATTGAAAGGTTATTTTAACTAGAGAATGTCAAGGAAGTTAAGAATATCATTCACCATTAACATTTCAGTAACCACAACTTAGACACACTCTGGATGACTCCCTGTAGTCTTTTAATCTGCTGGGAGTGAAGCCATGCTTACCAGTTGAAAAGTCCCTTCTCCAAGGCTGGTAAATCTGTTTCTGATCCATCTGCCCTTTGGACCCTTCTGATTTTAATCTACAACCAATTTTTTTTCCCCATGGAATCAGCTACTTCCAAGAGGACTAGAAAAATCTCCTAGCAGGGAAATCATGCCCAATTCTGCTTTATTACAACACAGCTGTGAGATCTCGAGGGAATCACCCCTCCCCTCAGGTTTCGGTTTTCACATTCATGGGATGAGTTCTTAAGATCTCTAGGCTTCTTCCAGGCTATGAAATATTGCAGTTGAAGTGGTAGATTATGGATAAAATATATCTATATCTGTTATCAACATAAAAAATAAATACATGAGGGTCATATTCAGGAAATGTTTAGAAAACAAATATTTTGGAAAACTGAATTAATAAGACAATTTTCTGGAATGGGGTCTAGGGTAATTTGTTGATTACAAATTTGAATGAATTAAGGTTCAATATGCATAGGGTGAATTTTTTACAATAAATTATATTTTAGAACCCTCTAGATTTGCTGAGTTATTGAAAAAATAAGAGTTCTTATTCATTTGTGATTTGAATTTGTTTGAAAATATTAATGATGATTTGTGTAGGTGGATGGTATTGGTGGAAGAGGGAGGCAGAGGTGGGTTGATGGGATGATTGTAGAGAACATGGACTTAACACTTAAGTATGAAAAGAAATTAAGCATTTTACTTGATGTGCTCTTAACAGCATGTGACTATCATGACTATCTAATAAAACACCAAAAAACAAAACAGGAAAACTAGTGAAGACATCATCCAGTGTAAGGGTTGCACTCTAATGTGGCTGTATCTCATCCATAATTCAAGTTTGGTTCAGTGAACTAAATTTTATTACTTTAAAACTGTTTATCTATCTATCTATCTATCTATCTATCTATCTATCTATCTATCTATTTATTTATTTATTATAGTGTGTGTTTGTGTGCACACAGAACAGCTTAGGTGTGTGGAGGTGAGAGGAGTCATTATGTACTCATTATGTATTATGTATTATTATGAATTGACTCCCACGGGAGTCAGTTCTCTCCTACTGTGTTGGGTCCCAGAGATTTTGCTCAGGTGATCTGTCTTGGTGGCAGGCCCCTTTATCTGTTGAATCACCTTGCTAGCCCCAGAACTGTATCTTAAATGAACACTGAAATGTTTGTGGGAGACTGGAAGAAGAGGGACCATTCTGATGGAAGACTTGGAAATCCTTTTACAGAAAGAAGACTAAACAAAGGGTTTAGTGTGGATGGAAAGAAAGCTAGTTGGGAGATGTGAGTGCTTACTTTTTAAATTTAATTTTGTTTTGTTTTGTTTTTGGAGACAGGATTTCTCTGTGTAGCCATGGCTATCCTGGAACTCACTCTTTTTTTTTTTTTTGTCTGTTTGACATTTTTCCTCCCATTTTTATTTATTTATTTATTTATTTTTCTATTATCAACTTGATACAGTATAAATTCTTATCCTAATAGTGAAATGTTTCATTGAGGCTTGCCCAGTAATTGAGTAAAACCAAAACTTACTATAGGCTACAGTCATCCTAGGGTCCCCCCTGCTATATATCCTCTCTGGAGCTGTGGGTTGCAGTCTGATTGTTCTTTGCTTTATATCTAGTATCCGCTTATGAGTGAGTACATACCATGTTTGTCTTTCTGAGTCTGGGTTACCTCACTCAGGATGATATTTTCTAGTTCCACCCATTTGCCTGCAAACCTCATGACGCCATTGTTTTTTCCTGCTGTGTAGTACTCCATTGTGTGTATGTACCACATTCTCTTTATCCATTCATCAGTTGAAGGGCATCTAGGTTATTGCCAGGCTCTGGTTATTATGAATAATGCTGCTATGAACATAGTTGAGCATGTATCTTTGTGGTATGATTAAGCATTCCTTGGGTATATGCCCAAGAGTGGTATGGCTGAGTCTTGAGGTAGATCGATTCCCAATTTTCTGAGAAACCACCATACTGATTTCCACAGTGGCTGTACAAGTTTACATTCCCACTAACAGTGGAGAAGTGTTCCCTTTGCTCCCTGTCCTCTCCAACATAGACTGTCATTAGTGTTTTTGATCATTGCCATTCTGACAGGTGTAAGGTGGTATCTCAGAATTGTTTTGATTTGCATTTCTCTGATGATTAAGGATGTTGAGCATTTCTTTAAATGTCTTTCAGCCATTTGTGATTCTTGTTTTGTGAATTCTCTGTTTAGCTCTTTAGCCCATTTTTTAACTGGATTGTTCAGTATTTTTATGTCTAGTTTCTTGAGTTCTTTATATACTTTGGAGATCAGTCCTCTGTCAGATGTGGGGTTGGTGAAGATCTTTTCCCATTCTGTTGGCTGTCCTTTTGTCTTATTGACCATATCTTTTGCCCTACAAAAGCTTCTCAATTTCAAGATGTCCCATTTATTAATTGTTGTGCTCAGTGTCTGTGCTGCTGGTGTTATATTTAGGAAGTGATCTCCTGTGCCAATGCGTTCAAGATTTGAAAATTGAAATTGAGACAATAAAGAAAGCACAAATTGAGGGAATGCTGGAAATAGAAATCCTGACTAAATGAATTTACCAAAAGCAATCTACAGATTCAATGCAATCCCCATCAAAATCCCTGTTGCGGTAACGCCCGTGTTATCGCTAACCGTTCACCATGTCCGAGTGAGGGGCTGTGGATTAGAAAATAAATAAGAGACAGCGAGTCATTTGCCACGGCAGAATGCCAAATGTCAAAATGCCGTTTATTGAAGGAGAGAGGAACCTTAAATACAGGCTTACAGCACAATGGAGGATCCCCGGAGGGCAGAAGTTTGCTACCTAATGTTCTACATTCTTGCATCTAAACTGTTTACACCAAATGCAGGATACACGAACAAAGAACCTCTGGTGAAGAACCTCCGGTGATCGGGAGGTGAGAAGGAAACCAGCGGGGAATCAACATAGGGAGGACATCTGGTCAAGGTCGGCAAGCAGGCAACAGTTTACTCAAATATGGGGAGCCAGGGCCCTACAAATCCCAACACAATTCTTCATTCTTCACAGACTTGGTAAGAAAAATACTCAACTTCATATGGAAAAACAAAAGACCCAGGATAGCTAAAAGAATCCTGTATAATAAAGCAACCTCTGGAGGCATCACCATCCTTGACCTCAAGCTCTACTATAGAGCTATAGTAATAAAAACAGCTTGGTGCTGGCCTAAAAACCAACATACAGACCAATGGAATCGAATTGAAGACCCTGACATTAATCCTCGCACATATGAACACTTGATTTTTGACAAAGAAGCCAAAACTATACAATGGAAAAAAGAAAATATCTTCAACAAATGGTGCTGGCATAACTGGATGTCAATATGTAAAAGATTACAAATAGATCCATATCTATTACCATGCACAAAACTCACGTCCAAGTGAATCAAAGACCTCAACATAAATCCAGTTACACTGAACTTAATAGAAGAGAAAGTAGGAAGTACTCTTGAATGCATTGGCACAGGAGACCACTTCCTAAATATAACACCAGCAAAACTCACTCTTAAGACCAGGCTGACCTTAAACTCAGAGATCCACCTGCCTCTGCCTCTCAAGTGCTGGGTCGAAGGCATGCACCACCTCCTCCGGACCTTAGATGAAATTCTTTAACAACTAGGTGAGTTGTTTAACAATCACATAATTGTGAAGCCAAGATGACATGAAGGGCAAACTGTCTCCTGTTCTAGTTCTCACTTCCCTACCATATTTAGATAGGAATCTTTTCAATCCTTGCAGTTTTTCTTTTGGTGACTAAAAACAAATTCTAAGATTGCCACAAATGTGAGGCCAACCTGTTACATAGATGGACACTATCTTAAAAACAAAGAAGAATACACAACAATGATAAGAAAATACGCAATATAAAAGGAGTCATGTTATAGACCATTTTGTATCTTTTTAAACTTAATGTATATTTTTTGGATACATTTCTTTTTTCTTTGTTGTTGTTCCCATTTCTTTTTTTTTTCATTTTTCTTTATTAAGAAATTTTCTACTTACTCCACCTACTACCTGTAGATCCCCCTCCTCCCTCCTCCCACCCCCCAGGTCTCTCTCCCAAGCCACTCCACATCCCCACATCCCCCAAATCAAGGTCTCCCATGGGGAGTCAGCAGAGCGCAGCACACTGAACCTAGGCAGGCCCAAGCCTCTTCCCACTGCACCAAGGCTGTGCAAGGTATCACATCACAGGCACTGGTTTCCCAGAAGCCTGACCGTGCACCAGGGACAGATCCCGATTCCCCTGCCTGGGTACCCCCCCCAAAACATTTTGAGCCAAACAACCGTCTTCTGTATCCAGAGGGCCCAGTCCAGTCCCATGGGGGCTCCACAGCCACCAGTCCACAGTTCATGGGCTTCCACTAGTGTGGCTGGTCATCTCTGCATGTCCTCCCATCATGATCTTGACATCCCTTGCCTGCAGAATCTCTCCTCTCTCTCATCAATTGGATTCCTGGAGCTCAGCCTGGTGCCTGGCTGTGGATCTCTGCATCTGCCTCCATCAGTCACTGGACAAAGGCTCTATGGTGACAGATAGGTTATTCGCTAGACTGGTCACCAGAGTAGACCAGTCCAGGCACCCTCTGGACCACTGCCAGCAGACCAAGGTGGGGTCATCCTTGTGGATTCCCGAGAGCCTCCTCAGCACTCTGCCTCTTCCTATTCCCATGATATCCTCATCTATCATGGTATCTTCCTCCCTGCCCTCCCACTCTGTCTGTTCCAGTTTGACCCTCCCATTTCCCTATGTTCTCATCCCCCACTCCTTGCCCTCTGCCACCCCCCACACCCAGTCCACTCATGTAGATCTCATCCCCTTCTCCTTCGCAGGATCATCATGTGTCCCTCCTGGGGGCTTTTCCTGTTAGCTAGCCTCTCTGGAGTTGTGGGTTGCAGTCTGGCCATTGGATACATTTCTTAATAAATATGCTTAAAATAAAAAGCCCTCTCATTTGTCTTGAATAGATGGAATTGGGAGGCTTTGAGGGGTGTGTGTGTGTGTGTGTGTGTGTGTGTGTGTGTGTGTGTGTAAATCTAGTGCAGTGGAAACTTCCTGGAATCTATGAAGGTGATCCTATCAAAGATTCCTAGTAATGGGAGCCTCAACTGGTCATCTCTTGCCATCATGTAAGGCTTCCAGTGGTGGGACTGGGTTGCATTTAATTGAGTTTTTGGTCAAGGGGGTCCCATGAAAATACCCAAACAATTTATGCTGTTGCTAAGACACTGGGCTGCTCTCCACAAACTGACAGCAGGAGCTCCATTGTGGAGGACAGTACCTCATTGAATATGGAGAAGTTGAATTGGTGCCTACATGAAGTCTTCACCCCTACATTCTAGTCTCCTTGGTGAGGGAAGGTACTCTGCAGGCTACTGAAAGAGAAACATGGAAACCAACCCAGCCACATAACCTTTGACCTACAATCTGTCCTGCTTGCCAAGTATTCTAGGACAGTGGTGGAACAGAACTTGTGGGCATGGCCAATCAGTGTCTGATTTGACTTAAGGTCTACTCTACAAGATGGAACCCATACCCAACACTGTTAACCAAGAACCAGAGACTAGATAGTCCAGAGACCTAGGGTAAAAACCAAATACTATTGGTATTAATGTGTGTGTGTGTGTGTGTGTGTGTGTGTGTGTGTGTGTGTGTGTATGTATGTTGCTGGTCCTAATGGCTCCCTCAAAGGAGGGGGTGAGAAGGCATGGCATCAGTGGCACAGACACCAGGAGTCAGGTGAAAGGCAAATAACAGATTCATTTATTCTGCAATGGGGAAAGTCTTATATACCCTCCTCCCAGCACCCAGGCTGTGTCCTTATCTGGTAACATTGTGTGGTTGCCTCTCATTGCAAGATCAGTACTTCTGACAACACCTGTTTTCGGGCCCTCAAGCAGACTCCAGGTTGACTCATCTCTTGGCCTCTGTGGGAGCTCACAGAGGTTTCCTAGTGAGTTCTGAACTTTCTTTACCAGCAGGGCTGCATAAGAGAATGATTGGACCGTGGGCCTGGGTACCAGGTGTTTGGAAGGGTCTACACTTGGCTGTATCTAGCAAAGGGTTTTTTTTTTGCCTCACCTCTTGGCATTATTATAAAAAGCTCTTTTGAATAAAGTTCTGGGCCATTGGGTTTTGACCCAGGTCCTCCCAAAGTTATCCTGTGTTTCTGTCTTTCTTCTTGGCTAGGCCTATCATTCTATCTACAAGTTCCTTATTCCTCTCTCCTCCTAATAGGAACCCTGTAAAAGGTGGGGGCTGGTCCCCCATAGGCCTTTTAGGCCTTATCTTTCTACATATCCTCCTTTTTAAATTTATTACATGGGTGCTCAGTGGGGACCAGAGTTCTTTGCTCAGTCCTTGTTGACCTCACCTAAGGAGGGCTCACAAACTGGACTGTGCCTGTCTTAGGTTGGCTTGCCTAACAAACCCTTTGCCTGCCTAATAAGCTCTTACTCATCCTTGACTACCAGCCCTCAAAGAACATTTATTCCTGGAGAGCAGCCTGGGTGGAGAGGATTAGGCAAGAGCCTTTTGAATTTCAGAGAACCAAGCATGCATCCTGTGAAGGGCTATGAGCAGGATATCTAAGAGCCATTAAAATCTGAAGAGTCACCGTAGTTGCTGCCCACCGTTGTTGGTTGTGATCCATGGCCAATTCTTTGGTGGAGGTGGGCCGGTTCATGGCAGGATGCACATCTCTTGTTGGGACCCATATTGGCATAGTTGCACTCTGAGGAAAAACACAAGCATACCCTCTCCTACAGGTCAGCAGGGGGGCTGGTGGCTGCCATTGGTGGGAGATAGGGTCTTTCTATCTAACTAGGGGTAGAGGTGTGCCCTGGGGCAAGAATGCAGCAAATGGCCTGGTTTGCTGCAACCCCAGCAAGATCTGTCTACTTGGGACTCTTGGGTGTGTGGTTGGTGCACTGCCTGTCTGCAAGGAGGGCATCCAGGGAAGCAGTGGGGGCAGTAATGGGACTGTCACTGGGGTCAATAGCTCATGTGGCCAGGACCCACTTATGAATGTCCTCATTGCAGACAACTATGACTGCATTGCAGGTGGGGGCATCAGCCCTTCCCAAACCAATTGTTTGATTAACATTTCCCTAGTGGGGCCCTGGCCTACTCTCTGCTCCACTGCCTCATTGACGCGTGTGAGAAAATCAGTGAAACATTCCCCTAACTATTAATTAAGATTGTGGAAGTAAGCTGAAGGGACCCATGGGGTGAGTACCTTAAGAGCTTTGAAGGCCAGGCCAGAAACCTGTTGGGTGTAAGCTTGATGGCCAATCCGTGCTTGATGAATGGGATGGACAAAGTTACCTCATCCAGTGAGCATGTCAAGGGTCACTGACATGTTAATTAAGATGTTTGTTTGTGCTTGATTACCGTAAGCTGATTTCCACCTAAGAAAGGCGGCAGCTCCAGCACAGCTTTGAGCAGACCATCCCAATCAAAGAATGTCTGTAGTTGCATTGCCCATTGAGTAAGGACCTGTTCGAAGTAAGGTGAATCTGGGCCCGACTCATTAACTGCCTCCTGGATAAGGGAGAGTTCGGCTGTAGGGGTAAGAATTCAGGGCTGGACAGCAGCATTTTGTCCCAGGTTGACCAGAAAGGCTTCTTCTGGCCTTTGAGGCCCAAGGTTGGGGAGGCGGGCTACAGGGCCTGGGGGGCATACCGCAGCGTGAGGGGATTTCCGCCCTCAGGGGCAGGTGGACACTGAGGCTCTGCACTCCAAGGGTACCATGGTGGAGGTGCAGCCTCCTGTGCCAGGAGTGGGGCTGACAGAGAAGCAGCACGTATGGTCGTAACTGTGGCCGCACTCTCCTCAGCAGATTTCATGCGGCCTGAATTGTCTGCCTCCTCATCAGATGCTGTAGAGAGGTCAGACATGGAAGGGGTGGAGGTGATGGATCGGTTACCCATTTTACAGAGGGAGACAGTAAGTGAACAACAGTCAGAGAGAAGATGGCAGTCAACAAGGGTGGAAAATTGTGTCAGATCTTTATGTTTTATACTTAGTGGGGGACTTCCGTGTTTTTTTAGGCCACAGCTGTATGCCCACATGGTGTCTCTGGATGAGGGATACTGTTAGGGAGCCAAGCCTCTCAGAGGATCAGCCCTTACGTGGAGGTGCCAGGCAAACTGAAACAGAAAAAAATGTGCCTTCCTAACTGGACAGGCAGACAAACATGACAGGCAACACAGAAGAAGGAAAGAAAGGGAGGTCTCAACGCTTACCCACTGAAGGGACTGAAAACACACAATACTGAGGGGCCTTCTCACCAAAACACATCATCTTGGGGGTGCTGTCCAGTGCCATGAGTAAGGTGAGGGAGATGACCAGAACCTGTTCGGGTGCCAGATATTGCTGGGTGCTAACAGCTTCCTCGAGGGAGAGGGTGAGAAGGTGTGGCATCAAGGGCACAGACACCGGGAGTCAGGTGAAGGGCAAACAGCAGACTCATTTATTCAGCAATGGGGAGAGCCTTATGTACCCTCATCCCAGTACCCAGGTTGCATCCCAATCTGGTCACCCCTCAGCATGGTCAGGACCTCTGATAGCACCTGATGCTAGGCCCTCAGGTAGACTCCAGGCTGGCTCATCTCGGCTTCATAGGCCTTATCTTCATATATATACATATATATGCATATATGTATATATGTATATATTTATGTATATATATATTATACTCATAAATTAGTACCTTATCCAGTCATCATCAGAGAGATTTCCTCCTTCAGCAGATGGGAATAGATACCAAGACCCACAATCAGACATTACATACAAAGAGAGAGAGAGACCTTCAAACATTCAGCTCAATGGAAGGTCTCCATCAAATTACTTCCCTCAGAGCTCAGGGAATTCTATGGCAGAGGAGGCAGAAAGATTGTAAGAGCCAGAGGGGATGGAGGACACCAGGAGAATAAGGCCTTCTGAATCAGCTAGCAAGGTGCATGTGAGCTCACAGAGACTAAAGTAGCAAGCCCAGGACCTACAGGGGTGTGGACCAGGTCCTCTGCATATACATTACAGCTATTAGCTTAGTATTTTTATGGGACTCCTGACTGTGAGAACGAGTGTGTCTCTGACTCTTGTGCCTGCTCTTGGGACTCTTCTCCTACTGAGTTGCCATGTCCAACTTCAATATGATAGTTTTGCTTCATCTTATATTTTATTTTGCCATATTTGGTTGTTATCTCTTGGAAGTCTGTTCTTTTCTGATGAGAGACAGAAAGAGAGTGGATCTGGAGTGGAGGAGAGGTGGGAAGGAACTGAGAGGAGTAGAGGGAGGGGAAATACTGTATGAGAAAATAATCTATTTTCAATAAAAGGAAAAAAACAAACAACACAACAAAACAAAAAGAAAAGAAAGAAAAAAAAGGGATGTGGCAAACAACACCGTATCTCACTGTTACTGTAGTTCATAACCGCGGGTTAAACAAGGATTTATGTATTAGTTCTGTGTCCTGTCCCTGTGACAGAACACTGGTGAACACAACTGAAGGAAAGAATGGCTTCTTTTGGCTCTCAGTTGGGGCTACTGTCTCCATCATGGTGGGGAAGACGTGGGAGCCAGAGCTGGTCCCACGGCATCAGAGTCTGGAAGCAGAGAAGGGTAAAAACTGCTATCTCTTGTTTTCTTATTTTTATTCACTCAGGACTCCAGCCCATGGAATGATACCAACCACGGGGAATGGATCTTTTTATTTAAATTAGTCTAAACTAGGTAATCCTTCATAGGCATGCCCAGAACTTTCTCCTGCATTGATCTAGTTTCCATCAAGTCGGCAATGAAGTTTAACCCTCAGGATAGAGTTCCATACATTTTAAAATCAGTTGCTAACTCGGGTGATTTGTTGGTCCAAGTCTTGTATGTTTAACCCACTAGTCACCCAAAACAGAACCACCCAATCCTGTCCTGCTTCGATTTAGCTTTGCCTTGTTTACCATTTAAAAGGGGACAATATTGGTATGGAGCCCCAAAATTCGTAAGTTTCTATTTCTCTTTCGAATTCTAGATTATTATGTTGACTTGTGTCTTATGTGTATCCTCTCATGTCTCAAAGGGACCTCAAATTCAAAAATTAAATAATATAAACAAGATAGCCAAAAGTAAACAAAAAAGTAAATAAACATACTGTATATTTTTGGATACATTTCCAAATAAGTATTTTTTTTAAGCCTCTCATTTGTCTCAAATAGGTGCTTTGAGTCCTGTCTGGTAAAAACCACCATAGTTTACTTTAGCTAGACCCACAGAAAAAACCTTGTATTGCTGTTCATGTTCTGCGTTTACAACGTTCTCATTCATGAAAACAGCAGTACCTGTTTTCATCTCCAAGCTTGCAAGAATATCTGTGTGATAAATTCTCAGGAGTAGGTCTCTGGGGCCAAAACTTATTGTGCATTTTTAATTTCTAAATACATTGCCCAGTTTTTTCTCCACCAGGGAGCCCCTCATGTGCGTGGCCAAGATCAGTGCATCAGGACAAATGTCCCCCACCCTCAACATGCTTTGCGTACTCAAACGTTTGGAGTTTTGCCTGTCTGTATGGTAGGCACTGGCCATTTACAGGGCAATATTGTCTTCAGGCATCACAAAAGAACCAGAACACTGGCCCTCCTCGGATCTCATTCACACCTCTGCACCGTTCTTTACTGGAAGATGAAATTTTGGGTGAAAAATTTTAGGCTGTACCAGCTTCCGGGCGAAATCCGTTCACCTCTACAGTTTGAATATGTGAGTGGAACCTGTAAGGGCTCTTCTTCTGCTGTTTCTCCCGACCATGGTTTGTACCATGAGAATGGGGGGAAATTCCGAAGTCCTGGAAAGTTAATGCTCTGAAAGCTTGTCTCACTCGAGGATAACTCAGGATTTGGTAGACGAAAAACCGTCTCCCCTCTGTGGAGGCAGCTCAGGGTTAGAATTTGACACGGTCTCTGAGCGTTTCCTGGCAGTACTGGGTTCCAGTGGCAGACCAGAGTGACTGGCCTGAAGCCTTATTCCTTCCCTGCTCTGTCTCTTCTGTGCCCTCTTCCCAGCACTTGATGATTTATTTCACTTCAGAATAAACCCTTTCCACCAAGTCCTCGTCTGGGAGAGGCTTCCTGGAGAAAGGGAGCCGTGCTGGCCGCTGTCTTGCAGACAGCTCCGCTTTGTGAAGTGATTGTTACTGTGATAAAGACAGAAACAGTTTGGAACTTTTTATGGAAATTTGATGTTGCCATAGTATTTAAGTGTGGGAGTTTTTTTGTTTTACAGACATATCAATCTGTGAGATCTGGAGAAAAAATAAGGCACAGAAATACTGCCTTCCTCTTACCGAGAACAATGGATAGAAGCACAGACAGGAAAACTTTGGTTAGCTACAAATGAGAATTTTCTGGGAATTGCCCAAGGGGCCCAGAAAGGCACCGTTTCCTTCTGGTGGCGCTACCGTATCACCGCCTCACGGAGGTTTACATCTTCGGGGCAGGCTGTTGACTCCAGATGATCCTATGACCCGCAGACCTGCTGCTCTGCCTTGGCGACCAGGTGCAGGCAGGCTCTGGTTCTTTTTCACTATCTCACCAGCGTGGGAGAAAAGAGGAGTGTAACCAAACCCAGGGCACCGCTGTGTTCTTTCAAAGCTTCGTCGCACTCTTGAAAGCGTGGGGAAAGTTTGGTTCTGGCTGTTGATGCTCTGAAGCCCTTGACACAGTAAACAGCCCTTCGTCTGAACAAAACCAAGAGGCTGGCCTTCACAGATTCTAGGGAGTCCGACCAAAGCTTTCCTCCCACTCCCACTATTAATGCTCAGCTTCCTAAACAAGTATTAAAATATTAAATGAGAAGCATTATCAAATTTCCTTCATAGGTCAAAAAGTTTCAGGAACAAACAGGATCATTCAGCACAAAGCACAGGGCAATAATGTGCATGGGGTGCCAGGGGTAGGGGTGGAGTGGGGTGGAGGGGTTGGGGAGCATCTGCCTTCAGGCCCCTGGAGAGGAGGAGCGTGGTCCTCAGGGGCTCCTCCGTCTCCTGCTGCTTCAAGCCTCTTGTGGTGCTCTGGGAACCCATAGATGGAGTTGGGGTGGGGACCAACTGGTGGTTTCATTACTGGAAAAAACTAACAGTTCCTACTTACTGAAACCTGGTAGGATGTCTTGAAAGTCACACAAGGAAACTTGGAGATGGCACAGTTAGGGATGCTTAAAATCTCAGTGAGCTTCACATCTGAAAAGACATTTCAGGGGCTTGGGAGATGGTTCAGTAGGTAAAGTGCTTGCCACCAAGCCCAAGGACCTGAGTTCAATCCCTCCAGACCCACCTGGTGGAAGGAGAAAAATCTACTCTCAAGTTGTCCTCTGACCTCCACCCTTACCTGTCATGTGTGTGCTCTTCCCAAAATGAATACATAAAACTGTAATAAGAAAATAAAACCCCAACCCCAAACATTTCAGAAGAGTTGCTAGGGATCCGGAGCCTAATTTGTGGAGTTTTGAGGAGATTTGGGAGGTCAGCATGGTGTTGAGAGAGTACTGCCCTGGGTCCTGGTCTGTGAAGGAGCTCTGCCCCTCACTAGCTGTGTGAATGCAGCCAAGGCTCAGAGAGGTTCTGAAAAGCAACGATAATTAGAGTATTTCAGAGAATCGTTATATGGACTAAATAAGAAAATACATGCCTTAACAGTGAAGGCTTTGCTCACAATATTCTTCGGTGAACATCACACGACACCTTTCAAGGTTCCCCTGGAGCAGGAAGCAGTACTGGATGTTTCAGTCTTGGCTGCCTTCCTGCTTCTCCACACTTTCTGTCTGTCTGTCTACCCCACTAGGTGCTTCCCCAAGGAGCCACCCCTGACTCACTCAGGTATTGTCTGATAGATCAGGGTCTCGGCTTGAGCTGCAGGTGAGGTAATGAAAGGATAGTAACTCATCTCTTTTCCTAAATTCTACCAAACACGTCTTCAGAGGTGTGGAGGCTTTTTCTAGACTGTAATCTTTGTTATAGGAAATCAGAATAGGACCCTATCAGGATATTTATGGACATTCTGGGCATGTGTGTGTGGTGGCCAGGGGACAATGGCTGTGCCAAGAGATTGAAAACCATGACCTCTGAATGAAGCACCTTGACCTCCATCCTCTCAGATTTTTAGATGATGTTCAGAATCTTTTAAACTCGAGAGGTTCACCGTGTTATACGTGTTCATCATTATCACGGCTCTTTTGTGATTCCCTGAGCCGTAGAGGTAGTAAGAGCTTTTGATAAATTTCTAATTGAAGTGGGTTTCACTCGGGGCTGCTGCATTGGTGTCTAGGTGACCAGAGATTCCCAGCCCTGTCCTTGTCAGTTTTGAAAGCTCCAGGTGTGCATTGCTCAAGGCATTTAATGCTGGGTCTTGTCTGAATCCAACGTGAAGTCCGCTTGTCAAGGCATTAGTCCTGTTCCGGTGGCATCTGCCGGGACAATGTCAACATCTTTTTCTAATTCTCACAGAAATCCATGGAAGGATAAAATAATTTTCCTTCAAGCTAGCCAGCCAGTGCCCCTGCGGGTTACAGTGATGCTCCTGTGGGGTGTTGAAAAGAACTGCATGTACTGCATGAAGCTGCAGATCCATGCATCAGCTTTAGACCCATGCCCACCTCTCCTTTACCTTATCCTAGAAGGCAAGTTGTTTTAATCCCAGAAGCTGTAACTACTGTGGTTCAAAATCTTTCAGTTATATTCTTTGGAATGCTGATAAGTCAAAACCAGAATTAAATAAAACTAGAAATATTTTATAATGTTTAATGAGTACATGTTTATGCAATTGTCATTTCTTCAAATGACATATAAAATTACCATACAAAAATAAGTGTCTATGAATTTGGTAAGATTTTTTTCCTGGAATACAGGAAACAGCCGAGCAGAAAAGAAGCTTGGTGTAATTTTATTCTTTTATTTATTTATTTATTTTGATTTTTTTTTTTTAAAGACCAAGTGACATGCAGGCAAGGCTAACCTTGAATTTTCACGCCCTCCTTCTTTTAGGAGCAGTGAGGAAAGGCTGTGACATGGATGGGCTTTTGTCTTTTCCGAGGGGAGATTATGTAGTTGTATTTTCGTGTTTATCTTTCGCTCTCTCTTGATAAAGGAGAATTTCATTTTTCTTCATCCTACATGCTTTAAAAGATAAGACTTCCTCTTTTGCTCCCTCCACGGGTTCTATCCATTTTCTTCCCAACTGATCTGAACTCTTGATCCTCCTGCCTCCGCCTCCCAAGTGCTGAGACTCTAGCAACAGTCATTATAACTTCTCAGTGTAACATTTTTATGTAGAACAGATCTGCTGAAAGAAATACAGTTCACTCCAAACACCCATTGCCATCTGACCTAACTTCATTCTCTCTACCTGTTCACATGGTCAGATTTGTTCAGTTTTGAGTCCGGGGGGTGGGGGGGGGGGGGGGGGGGGGGATGGTGTTGGGAAGGAGAGAGAGCTGGAAGAACAGTGACTTTTTCCTGGTGGCCCAGGGAACCTTTGTAGTCATGGCCAAAACTATTGTGCCCAAGCCACTGGGGCTCTCTTTGATTTCAGGATCAGTGACTACTAGTATTAAATACCTAGATAGACCATCTCCAAAAGATTACAAAGAGTACAGTACATTTTCACTCTGTGTACTTGACTCAGGTGTGGCATTTTCTATTTTATTTTATTGTTTTATGGCCCTTACTGAAATGGGAATGTGGTTGACTCCAAATGCCTCCCTAGACCAAACTGATGGTGCTTTGGCTTTAGTTAGCCAATGCTCTGGTCAGCCCTGGCACAACTGGTTATTCTGTGCAACAAGCGGGATTGGTGTTATGCCCAGATCATGACCCCAAAGAGACCACCGAAGACCTTGGTTGTCCAGAATGCAACAGCAAGGTTTATTCTGTAGATACAAGTCTAGACAGGGAACTCATTCCTACACCCAATACAGTGAGGCAGGGAGGAGTTGCTCTTTCTTTGTGAGGCTAGCTTTTTAAGCCCTTCAAGGGGGGGTGGGGGGGGTTTGCACGGGTGCAACTCGGATTGGTTTATTTTTATATCTGTTCTCTTTTAATTGGGTGAGGGTATGTAACCTTTGAATTTACTGGTTGGGGGTTACAATTACCACTTTGGGGGCAGTCTAGCACAAGTCCCAGGCTTTGTCCTTGAGCCGCCATGGGGGCTGGCTCAGTGGTCCAGGCTCTGTCCTTGACTCATGCACATAACTCTAAGTTGGTGAGGGGCCCCAGACAGTAAACATCTGGCTGAATTTTGAGCAGTCAGAGTACGTGCAGAAAGGGAGCTACTGCAAGGACTATGTCTTTTGTTCACGGCCCTCCCAGAGACTGCTTGCTCAGTTTCAGGAAACTGAAATTGAGGCCTGATCTCTGAGAGAAGACTGAGCAGCCTGTTATGGCGTCTGCTTGGTCCTTTCAATTGGCCATGTTTCTTTCCACCTTCCCTGATGTTCCAGGGCCTGTCTCCCATTCCCTGGCTCTGCCCAGAGTTCTTCAGTTCTTGGTATCCTTGCATGGGCTCATCAAAGGTAATTTACAGGAGCATGTCCTTCACATCTTTATAGCTATTTATAAAAAAAAAAAACCAAACCACAAATTGAAGTAAAATCTCAAGCCTGTAATGGTGTGCCAAGGGGATTGAGAGAGTCACATCAGAAACCAGCAACACAGAAAATGCTATCAAATAGTCTTTAATTTTATATTATAAACACTTATAAAATATTTTGAGGAAATAATTGAAAACATAGAAATATATTGTAGTACAAAGACATTACCTCAATTGTCATTTAATAAAAACTGAATATAGTCTACATGTTCTATTAGAGCAATAGTAAAAGAAATGTCCATTTTTTTGAAATGTCCATTTTTATATAATATAAGCTTTATATAAAAAACTCTGGATTGTGAGCAATGTATGATATCATGTATGATATGTGATAATAAAAGCCAACAAAATGAAAAATAAACAGCCTTTGTGGATTAGGCAGAAAAATGTCAAACCCAATGCCTTTTGGTTATTTCAGTGACACGTGGGAAGATTGTGCAAAAATCTCCTTTTAGCTCCAGGCTAGAGCTAGGAATGCTAAGCCTGCTAAAGGTCACCTTGGGAAAGGCACTATCCACACAGGAAGCCAGAGCTGGCTGCCTCCATCAGCTGCTGCTCTTCCCAGCATTCCACAATTTTCTCAGCTATGCTTTTGTCTCACCAACAGTTTCAGATGATTTCTTTAAGACTTCACCTCTCAAAATTATAACAAAGACAGATTTTGGAAGCTTTATCTTTATACTAGAATATATAGGTGCTTAATATTGAACAGTATTTAGAATATATAATGCATACCATAATCCCTAAATAATATTCAAGAGCATAGGGAATCTTTATAGTATTTGCTTAGCTTATTAGCTACAATTTTGGCTTATTTGACATTTTTGTACAAGGCTATTATCAATCCTTCTCTTGCTTATTGCACACTGAAAAAATCCAATAGATCTTTCCACTCTTCCTCAGACTTCCCTTGTAGAGGAAGAATGACATAGATTTCTATATATACAAGGAATGGCTACTTTAAACCAGCGGAGACATTTTTGTTGTGTTATAAAATCTTTCCCCACAGTAAGTATCCATACTGATAAAAACAAAATCAAGGGGTACATATGACTACATATTCACTATGGCAGGGCTTGAGTGTAGCTCAGTAACATAGCATTTGCATAGTATGCATAAGGCCCCAGGTTTGATACTCAGCACTACACCCAAACCAAAAACACCTCCAGATCAGTATGACAACACTTATGATCATCACTCTTTACAAAAAAACAAACAAAGCCTCGTTCCTTTTACTTCATGTGGGCCTCTTCTTTAGGCACACCAAGCAACACCTTTAGGATGGCCACCAGTGTTCCTTTTTTTTTTTTTTTTACTTGTCTCAGCCCTTGAAATAGAGAAGGAAGTTGCATATACTCTTCCAGCACTTTGAAAAACATTGCATCATGCATGCCCATAATTCAGAAGTTTCATAGTATGAAACTAAACCTAATTACAATGGTAGCCCTGGGGTTCCTGGGAAAGGAAGTGAGAGAGGCCTGCAGTGAGTCACTACCTAAGATGAGGCAATGGGTGTTGCTCTCTTCCTATTTCAGTCTGTCAAAGTCAGGCAACGTCTCCTCCTGTGATGACAAACCTGAGACCATGACAAGAGAGGATGCTTTCTTAACTAGATATAGTCTCTAAACATTTGCTACAATAGTTTAGGAATCTCCACAAATTCAACTTTGTTTTAAATATCTGATTTTCCATTCAGTGCTGATTTGGAGTGCTGTGAGTTCCTTTCCCAGCCCTGCCGGATACGCGTGAGGGTCTTGTCTATGCACGGCATTATGAGGATGAACTTCATCACCAACACTGTGCAAGGGACGATGAGGGCTAAGACATAGGCTGAAGGAAGGCTCCATCTTAGTATTGAAGGGCTGAGGAATCTCTTTCCACCATACACCAAAGTGTGGGCTGTACACAAGACCAGGGTCAGATAACCCAGTTTGGACTATAAGGAAAAAACAAAAACATGGGTGTTAATGTCATCCACATCTTAAAGAGAAGTTCTGCATGCCAATGAGTTTACTTGTCAACAACCAAACATGTGATACTATTATAATATTTAGGACTCTGCTAGGTTTAGGAAAAACTATAATCTTTCTTCAGGATGGTAAATATTTCATTAAAAATATAAAAAGATTTGCTTATTGATGACATGCTAATTTTATCTTCACCTGGCTTGATTTAAAAAAAAAAATCCTAGGAGTAAACTCTTTTAAGTTAGGAGACAAGCATGCAATGCTTTGATTCACAGAGGAAAATCCTTTTATTGATCGTCTTATCAGGGACAGAAACAAATTACTTCCACAAGCTCTGCATTCTTCGCTGTTATTGGTCAAAACCACATGCTAGCTGATTTCTACCACAGCGAAGAACAATTCCTAAACTGTGGCTCTGGAATTCTGAAGCTCAGTTTTTCTTTTCTGTCTGAATTCTTTGAATTTGTCTACATTTGGCCCCTAGGAGAAATGGCAGGATTTGATAACCAAATCTAATTCCAGTTACTAATGGCCTGTTTTATTATACTAGCACATAGTGAGCATGCATGGGAATTATCTGCAGGGCCTGTTAAAACAAACCGCTGGGTTCCACCTCCAGAGCTTCTGGTTGCTCAACTTGGGTAGTGCTTGGGGCTTGGGGCCCAAGAAGTTCCCCAGTGGTGCTTCTGTTGCTCTTTTGGTTGTGATCATAGGTACTGTGAGGATTACTGATCTCCAGGAATAGTTACTACCTTTAATGAGGTGTCTGGTGGTTGACATGTGGAAAAAAAGAATTTCTCTCATACAGACCATGAGTAAGTCTAGGGTGATGATATTTATTAAATTTTGTTTGAAGTTTTAAGCTTTATGGAAAACTTGCTTTTTCTTAGCAGTGTGTCCCGATTGTAAGGTTGAATTCAGAAGGTAAAATTTTGTCTCTGGGTTCTTTTTCACTTTCTACCTGGTACCTCCACACATAGTTAATAGCTTTTTGGTGCTCTTTGCTCTATAGTCTCAGTGGTGGCTCTGGGGGGTAGTCAGGAATCTTGGCAAGATGTCCTAAGAAAATGAAACCTTACAGAGTCTGCCTGTCAGTGTCTCAACTCATTCTGTGAAGTGAACAGCCAATGAGATGACTGGGGACGTAAGGGAGCCAAATGAAAAATCAGGCCTGATAAGAGAGTAAAACCAGACTATTTGTAAAAAGCTATATTCATTTTGCAATATCAAGACATTTAAATTTGAAGCACTTACCTGGACAAACCTGAATTCTCTCCAGTTGACCATGTTGCTTACTGATGGCAATGAAGTGATTCCCAAGAGAAGAAAGAGAAAAAATCCCAGGATTCCCAGCGCCAAGTAGGAATCATTAAGCCAGGCAGTAGAGGTACTAAATGGGCTGTCTTTATTAGCCAGGGCCTATGAAAAGTTACAAACAATTAAAATGGATGCTCCATACACCTCGCCCTTTCAGGGGGACTGAACCACACCTCTACACACATTACTTGCACAAAGCAAATTGTGTATCATTTCTTACTGATCACTTAGGAATAGTTTTGGAAAAACACACTTGAATGTTTTGAGCAGAAAAGGTAAATGGTTCTTCTGTGATTTTGTTATAGTTCTTGTTTCTAGGAGTCACTTAGGGAGGTTTAATTTGCCCTATATATCTTAAAACAAAACCAATATGTGTTTTAACCTTCTTTAGCACATGGCTTTATGTTTCTCAAACAAAGCAGTGTTCTCAAACAATCACATCAAAACTTGGTTTTATATTCTCTGTCTGTTTCTCTCTCTCTCTCTCTCTCTCTCTCTCTCTCACACACACACACACACACACACACACACACACAGAGTTTGGGTCTTTCATGATGATTATGTCATAATACAGCATTAAATCTTTCACATCACAGTGTGAGAGGAATTAGGCTATGTAGTGTGATCCTTACTCAAAAACTTTCATAGCCTTTGAGACTGTAGCAAGATATATCAAGACCATTAATTTCTAAACCAGAGCAGACTTGTAGCATTTCTGCTGTAAATGCTGAGAGACTACTTGAGTTGATTTTGTCTTTGAGTATTCATAAGATAGTATTTGATATTTTTTCAGTGTTGTTTAGTTTTCTGGTTATTGAGGACAACTTCTCACAAGTCAAACATAAATGGATTTCTAAGCACCCTTTTGTGAAATTGTTTGGGCAGACTCCACACTTAGTAGGCAGTGGTTTAGACTTCAAAAGGAAAGAAATATACATAAAACCAGAAGGTAGAAACCTAAGAGTTTGTGCTTATTGGCTCTTACCCAAAGGAACTCTTGAATCCCAAACCTACAAGTTGGTCATTGTCCCTGTGAGCCCAGAATTATAGCTCTAGAGCCCAGTGAGTTAGGAACCTAACTTTTATTCTCAGTAGTTTTATCTGATCACAGCTGGATTCATTTGCAAGCCCAGGGGTAATGTTTCTGATTCTTGATACTTTAAAAAAATGAAGATGCTGAGTAGGTGTGACAATTCCTGTCTTTAATCCCAGCCCTTGGAAGGTGGAGGCAGGAAAATCGTAAGTTTGAGGCCAGCTAGCCCTAAATCATAAACTGCCTCAACCAAACCAACCAAACAAACAAATACCCTCCTTCAAAAAAAAAAAAAAAAAAGAAAGAAAGAAAGAAAGAAAACAAGCTTTGGGGAGCAATGTTCTGCAGTTGTGAAGTGGGTTGTTGTAGAGCAAGATTGAGTTAAGGAGCAGAGAAACACAGAGGAGAAGAAACTTACCTGTGTAATGGTTCCGTTTCTCAGTCTCCATCGCACATAGTAACGGATAGGAATCACAAGTGTGTAGACGACATGAAGGAAGGCAAACCCCAGAGCTACCAAGCCCAGCTGCTTTCTGCAAAGCATCCAGTGGTCGAGCCAGTTTGGGAAGCGGCGGTACTTTGTACCTCGGTAGAGCTGCAGGATGGCAGCAAGAACACCAGGGAGGTACACCAAAGCAAGCAGGATCAGTGCTGTTATAGGAAAGACACGGTTCGGGATGGAAACAACCAGGCGGAACGTAGCGTCTGTCTTCCCATTCACATAGGGGTATATCACTTCCCGTATAACACAGTACACAAAGAAGAAGACGCACAGCACAGAGGCCAAGTAGAAAGGGAGCCTCCACATTGGAAACAGCTGCAGAGGGTAGTTCTCAATTTCATTCGCTGCCACGAGAGATCCTTGATCCAACGGAGTGAGTCCAAGAGTACGAGCAATGTCCATCACTCTGTGCTTGGCTTTGCTATCATTTCCACAGACAAACACCTGAGGGAAAATAATTAGTTCCATATTTATTTTTTATTTAATAAGTATCATTCAACTTTATATAAGCATCATGCAGAAAAATAACATACTAATGGACTATTTTCAAAACAGAGATATAGAATCAAGACATCTAGCAAGATGAGGTTTTGAACTTGCATGTGTGTGCTGGAGCACGAAAAGACCATGCTTTTTAGTTGAAGGTGATTTTAGGCACACAGTGCTGCTGTAAGACAGTTTGCTGTAGCATGAGTCATCTCTTTCTTCTGAGTGTTGGTGCTGCATCATTTATGACGGACTATGGCTGATCTCAGAGGCATAAATGGACCCAGTTTCACATAAGTGGAAAAAGAGTCAACAAGCTGTTAGTTCCCTGTATGGGCAGGAGGATTCCAGATTGGGACATCATTTGGTTCCATCAAACTATTAATAAAAGTCAAGGCACACATGAGCCACAATAGACTATACTTCTCAATCAAACCCAATAAAGTTGTCCTTAGAACATATTAGAAAATGAATTTACTGAGGATTTTATTTTGGAATTGTATTCAGGTAAGTACATATTAAGACATTCACCCTTAAAAGGCTGAATGCGCCAGGCAGTAGTGGCACACGCCTTTAATCCCAGCACTTGGAAGGCAGAACCAGGTGAATCTCTGTGAGTTCGAGGCCAGCCTGGGCTACAGAGTGAGTTCCAGGAAAGGCACAAAGCTACACAGAGAAACCCTATCTCAAAAAACCAAAAAAAAAAAAAAAGGTAATAATAAAATAAAATAAAAGGCTGAATGCAAGTTCATTTAATCTTACCTGTCGACTTGCATCCAGTGTTCCTGACTGGAGGGCCCAGGCTGAGATAGTGTTAAATGCTTTGACCACATGGGCTCCTGGCACCAACTGAGCAAGGTACTCAGCATTCGATTCTGGATACTGATTGATTTTACGGTTGTTGCTGACATCTACCAATATTTTTCCATTGAGAGAGTCAACCAGTTCTGTGAGGCACTCATAATGCTCTCTGTGCATGGCCAGGATTATGATGTCAGACTTTGATGCGGCATCGGAATAGTTCAAGACCTCTGCTCCCCTGGGCAGAAGGCTGGACACCTGGGGGTTCCGACTCCCAAAAACAACAGAATAACCACACTGAAGCATTTTAAATCCCAGGGATTTTCCAAAATCCCCTGTTCCAAAAATGCAGACAATCTCTTGCTTTTCTGAGGAATTCATAGTCAGAGGGAGCGCATCTGCACACATTTTCTCCATCACTGAAAAACAAACACAGGAAATCAGAAGTGTAGAAATTCAAAAGGACTTATGGATCATCAGCTTGTAACCGAGACAGACATCCCAAGACATTAACAGAAAAATGTACAATGTTTACGAAAGCAACTGACTACCTTGCCTGGGAATCCAGCCACAATCGGTGTTCAGTGCTGATATTTCTACAACTCCACATAATAATCCAATTTACTCTCTATTTTTTGGGAAGATAGAATGTCTTTTTTCAGGGTAACTTTTCTCAAAATTTCTCTCAAGTTCTAATTGAAACTTTTAGCTATTCTAGAGGCTTTTTTTGGGTGGGGCCTCTGATTTTCAATTTATTTTCTGTGCTAAGAAATGCACTGTCTACCAAGGGCTAGACAGATGGCAAATATTTGTTAAGCATGAGCAGGATGGCAAGTGAGAGTCAGAAGGAGCAGGATCCTCCCTGTGTGTCAGGGAGGTGATGAAGAGGAGGAGGCTGAATGGTTACAGAGTGACCGACAAGCAAGGGAGAGAGCAGGCACAGGAGAGAGGATGTTGCCTGAAGACATCGCTTCATTCATTCAGGTCGGTGACAGTGAAACTCAGTTGAGTTTGATGTACAGCTTCCATACCCAATCTAACCGGCGACCAGTCACTGTAGCTTTCACACCAATCATGAGACATACATAAAGCTTGTGCTTTTTTTTTTCTTTTTTTAAAGGGAGCTTTGGAAAATTTCCATTTCTGTTCATCTCATGACAAAGCCCTATCATGTTAGCTGAGCTTGTCTGAGGTTGTGCAATTGCAGAACACGTAGAGCATGCAGATCTTCGTACTCACACAGGAGTTTTGAGAGAGGGAAGAAATACGGGACTTTCCTGTACCACCACAGAAACTCTGACTAACCAACAATTGATTTCTACAAACCACTGGGAGATGCCCTCAGCAGGTATCAAGAAGGGCATGGACACAGGTGGGAAATCATCTGGGGACGAGCAAGGTTCTTCGTATGTAAGCATGCTGGCTGGCCTTTGAAAAGTTCTTTGCGTCCATAAATGCAAACTAGTATATAGCAAATTTGGCCAGCTGCTAATCAGTTAACAGCTATTTTTATAGCTCAAATCTTCAAGCTGCTGGAATGATGCACACTTCATTCTGTTCTGTACACCTGCTTTGTGTGTCAAAGGACTGACTACCTTTCTCTTCATTTCCTCCACCACTTTATTCTAATGTTTTTACTCCCACATTTGGATTCCTACGTGAGTTAATGATAGAACTGGTAAATTTACCAGCAATGAGAGATTAACTTCTTTATAGCAACATTCTCACTAATTGCTGCATTCCAGGTGATTTGGAACATTTGACCACTGAATTAATACAGTCTAACTTTCTATAAAATTTTGTAAAAACTAAGATATTGACTATATGGCACTAGTTTCTGCATTAGCTTATGTATGTGTGTGTGCAGGTGCATGTGTGTGTGTGTGTGTGTGTGTGTGTGTGTGTTTGTGTGTGCAGGTGCACATGTGTGTGTGTTTGTAGAGTCCAAGGACAACTTTGGGTATTATCTTCAGGAAGGCTGTCTACCTCCTTTGAGACAGGGTCACTCTTGGGCCTGAAGCTAAGCAAGGTTAAGTTGGCCAGCCAGTGAATCCAGGGACCTGTTTGTATGCACTCCCTACATGCTGAGATTATAAAAGTCTTCTATGCTTAGCATTTTTACATGGGTCTGGAGATCGAATACAGGTCCTTGTGCTTGTAAGACATACACATTACCGACTGAGATCTCCTCAGACCACTTTAGCACCAACTCTTACTAGCAATGTGGCCTAGGCAAGTTATTCAAACTCAGCTTCATCATCTTTAATATGAGAGATAGTGTCTGCTTAAGAGATATGAAGGCTTAGAATAATTTGTGAATCTCAAAACAGTGCTTGAGACATGAATGCTCAAGTTACCTTTAATAGGTTATTTAATCTATGTATTATCTAAGGAATATAACCCATTAATCATTTAATTAATATCTACATAAAGTATATAACTTGAGCATTTGTCATGCTTTCATAACTGATTATTTTAAGTATATAATCTGAACTGGAGATTAGGATGTGCCTACTCTATCCAATTTATTTTATTTTAGAAATAAAATCCTGTATGAAATGGCTTTATACCATACGAATTTATCAAGACACAGATGTAGAAATGGATAAAGCACGAATTTCTCTTATTTATAATTTTTCATATTTTAATATTTTGCAGTTTAAGGTAACATCCTTGGGCTGTTACTCCTACCATTAAAATTTGTTTTTACTTGGAAAACTTAGAGTTACCACTGGGCAAGATGCAGATGTAAAAATTTGACCCAATAAAAGGCAATGCGGTTTACTTATTTATGCCTGGAGCACTTCCTTATTACTTGAGGAAGTTACAGAAGTTACAGTTGACACTCTGTGGCCACATCATGAGCCTCTCTTTAAACCCTCCCGGTATTGTTTCTAGTCTCTGGGCACACACTTAGTTCGCCTAAGCTCCCACTGCCCAACAGAAACTCAGTTTTGGGTCTCGCATGCTGTGCCTTGTCATGGGGCTTCTCTGAGATCTGTGTCTGCCTAGCATTCAGATAAACAGCTCACAGGGCACCACAAACCAGCAGGGAGCCGGCCTCTGTGGACTGTCTTTCTTCTGTGGCTCCTCTTTCTTCTGGCACTCCGTCTGATGAATTTCCCAAGGCTCCTCACATGGCCCTAGTGGAGCAGAGCGCTCATTATCTGTACTGTCTTTCCTGTATTCCCTGGCCAATGCCCTCTGCCCTTCTCTCCAGCTCCCCAGAATCATGTCTCTAATAAATCCTTGCTGCATAATCCTTTGGTATGACTCTGCTTGCAAGATAACTCAGGATAATAATTTTTTAATGAAAAATATTATCAGACTTAAAGTTACCAGGATTGCAATGGTGAAATAAATAATGTGGAAAAAGTTACCAGTTCTTCGGAGCACTTCAATTCTTAGCTCTTGGAAAAGCATTCTAATTACAGATGCTCACAGGAATAGGATGTATGCATAGGGCGTCTTTTACAGTAAGTGCGGTACAAACAGGGTTACCACACCTATGTCAGAAATATTTGTGCATCAAAAGAAATGCATGAAGCATGGACTCATGAGGGTGGAAGGATTTCTTGCTTAGAGTTTTCCAAAATTTCCTACCCTGCTTTACTTTTAGATGTAAAACGGAGGAAAACAGGAAATAGCAAGAAAGGAAGCAAACAGGAAGAGCATTTACTGAAGGCAAAATGGGTTAAAGGGTTAAGACAACAGTATTCTCTTTCCCTCAGCCTTGTGGGCGCTACACACCACACACAAGGTAGGTGACTGGAAAGAACATGAGTTTCCTAGCTTGGAAAACCTCAGGGACTGGTTTACTTCTATGGAAGCACCTTCCAGAGAGGTTCCTTGATCAAAGGGCAAAGTTCGGGGGCGAGGGGAGGGGGGTGTGGGGAAGGAGCAGACGATGGGGGACTGGACAGCAGAAGAGGGGGCGGGGCATGGAACTGGAGGTGATCTCACAGCAATGTTTACACAGTGGCGAAGGTGACTTTGGTGGTCACAGAGCAGTTGTCATTGAGGTGAAGAAGAACGCTGATGGGCCTCTGTCTGTGGATTCCATCTTCAGAGATGCTCTCAATGAGGCCCTCCTCCGAGAACAAGAATTGCGGGGCAAACTGCAAGGAGATGCGGACAGTTCCAGCACCCGGTGGCACCTCTGCCTGCCGCTGCTCTGCATAGCACACCCATCTCTCCCCAGAGTGGGCTGCCGTTTGGAAGCCATTAAGCCGCTCTCTCTAGTTTTGTCTTTCTCCGCATTAGTCGCTGAGATTCTTCCAAGTTTTAGCAGCTTTCCCACATTATTTCTGAGTAGTATTCCACAGAAGAGATGAGTATAACTTCACTTAAATGTTTCTGGAGACCAAATCCAGAGTTTGCTTGCACATGCCAAGCACATACACTACCGCTGAGTTACAACCCCAGTCCTGGAGTTCTCTTCACCTAATATAGGACCTTTCCGTTGTCTCCAACTTGGGTCACTGCAACGAACATTCATGTCCACGTTTTGGCATGACAGTAAGTTTTCATTGTTTGGGACAACGGCTCCCCAGTGCAATTACTGGGTCATATGGCAAGTTCATACTCAGTTTTACACGGAACTGCTTGACTGTTGTCCGGAGTGGCCACACTGTTCTACATTCCTACTTAGCAATTTATGAGTTCCAGTATTCTTCACTCTAGCTATTTTGTTATTTCAATGTGGTTTTCATTAGCATTTTCCTAATGGCTGATGATGCAGAGCATCTTGTTATGCACTTACTTGCCGTTTGCATATCACCCTCAGAGAGACATTGCTTCAGGTCATTTGCCCGTTCTCTCCCTCCTTCCATTCCTCCCCAGAGATAAAGCTTTACTCTGGTTCAGGCTGGCCTAGAAATATAGCCCAGGGTAGTCTCAGACTTGTACAATCATTCTGCTTTAGCCTCCCAAATTCCAGGATTATAGATAAGAACTACCGGTAGGGCGGTGGTGGCACATGCCTTTAATCCCAGCGTGCAGGAGGCAGAGCCAGGTGAATCTCTGTGAGTTCGAGGCCAGCCTGGTCTACAGAGCAAGATCCAGGACAGGCACCAAAACTACACAGAGAAACCCTGTCTTGAAAAACTACCACACCCAGATTAGATTTTTGCTCATTTTCTAATTAGACAATATATCTCATATATATGTAAAGACATGTTAGATACAAGAGCTTTGCTAGATATGTGATTTATAAATATGTTCTCCCAGTCTATGCTTGTGTGTGTGTGTGTGTGTGTGTGTGTGTGTGTGTGTGTGTGTGTGTTTTCTTTCATGTCTTACAGAGTCTTCATAGAAAAAGGAGTTTTTACCTAGTGCAGTGGAAACTCCCAGGAACCTATGAGGGAGACTCTAGTGAGGACTTCTAGTAATGGGGAATATGGAGACTGAACTGGCCATCTTCAGTAACCAGGGAAGGCTTCCAGTAACTGGACTGGGACACCAACCCATCCATCCACAAAACCTTCAACCCACAACCTGTCCTGCCTGTAAGATGTGCTGGGGCAATGGTGGCTCAGACCTTGTGGGAGTGGCCAACAATGACTGGTCTAACTTGAGACCCGAGCCAGGAGAGGCAGCTCCTGCCCAACACTGCCTGGATAGCCAGGAACCAGAGGCTGCGTAGCCCAGAGACCCAGGGTAGAACTAAACACAACTGGCCAAAAACAAAAGCAAAGTCAATGAAATGATTCCTAACCATATTCTGTGATACTCATAGCCCAGTGCCTAGCCCAACCGTCATCAGAGAGGCTTCATCTAGACACTGTTGGGAGTAGATGCAGAGGCCCACCACCAAACATTAGGTGGAGCTCCAGGAACCCTGTGGAAGTGGGAGAGGAAGGACTGTAGGACACCAGGGGAACACACCCACAGAATAAACTAAGCAGGGCTCACAGAGACTGAAGCGACAATCCCAGAACCTGTATGGGTCTGTGATAGGTCCTTTGCATTTGTTATGCTGTGTAACTTGGTGTTCTGGTGGGACTCCTAACAGTGGGAGTGGGGTGTCTCTGACTCTTGCCTGCCCTTGGGATCCTTTTCCTCCTACTGGGTTCCCTCATCCAGTCTTGAAATGAGGGCTTGTGCCGAGTCTTATTGGAACTTGTTATTCCATGTTTGGTTGATGTCCCTGGGAGGCCTGCTCTTTTCTGAAGGGGAACTGAGGAAGAGAGGATCTGGGGGACAGGAGAGGTGTATGTGTGTGTGCCTGTGTGTTGGGGGGAAGTGAAAGGGGGGAAATGGTGATCAGGATTTATTTTATGAGAGAAGAATAAATTTAAAAAAAGAAAAAGTTTTTACACTTCATGACATCAATTTTTTTATTCTTTTAGTTTATAGATTATCTTTTGATATCTAAAAACTCTCCCTGAAGTCCTAGATTCTAAATATTTTTCTGAAAGTGTGAAAGTTAACTCTATAATCTATTTTTAGCTTAGTTTACAAAATTTAAGGTTTAGGTCTGTGTGTGTGTGTGTGTGTGTGTGTGTGTGTGTGTGTCCTACATGAGTTAACTAAATGCATAATTATCATTTGTTGAAATATTATCTTATTTTATTAATTGCTTTGTACCTTTGCTAAAAATCAATACTCAATGTAGATGTGCGTCATTTTCTGGGGTGCCTATTCTGCTCTACTGCTGTTCCATTGTCTATACCATACAATACTGATATCTATAAGCATATATATATATATAAATTTTATAGAGTGGTTATATCTACTATATTCTTTAAAAACTATTATAGCTAGTCTAATTTCTTTTTCCATGTAAATTGTAGAACAATTTTGTATATACACACCAATTTCTTTTAAGTACTTATACTTAAAAAATGTTTTAAAAATTCCAAATTTCTAACACAAATTAATTGAAATTTTAGAAGATAAATATATAGGCTGTGTTAAAACATTAATTGATTGGGCTGGGAAGATAACTCAGTTGACAAAGTGCTCATTCAATGTAAGCTTGAGGATCTGAGTTCAACACCTAACTAGTGCTCAAGTTAAAAGCCAGGTGTGGTGCATGCTTGGAATCTCAGAGCTGGGGAGGAAGATCTCTAGGGCCTGTGTCAGCCACCTTAGCCTAATAGGTGAACACTTGGGAAAGGTAAATTGTTATCTCATAAAATCCCAGATGTAGACTTCTCCTGTGTAACAACACTTCAGATTGACATGTAGCCTCCACACACATTCCCGTGTATGTGTGTGTGTGACACCACACATATACACACACACACACACACACACACACACACACATTCAATAGTAGTATGCAGACAGATGATAAGTAGACACAAGTTTAAAGTCATATGGTGGATGATAAACAGACCTCATTTAAAGACAGCTCAAAATTTACAATCCTCTATGTACCAGCACCCTGGTACCAAATGACACATTTTAGCACTGTCAGTGCCTTGGAGGAAAGCATCCTTGCCAGGGCTTTTAGTGAGAAGGGCAGCGACCTAACACGGGTCTTCTAAAGGGTGGCATGTTCTCCACCTGAGCTGAGAAAATGGGCCATTTGTTTCACCCAAGAATTTTACAGAATAAAGAGGAAAATATGTAAATGTTTATATATGGAATGCAATTTCTGGAAGGAAACAGAATGAAAATCTTCCCCTCTCTGATGCAGACACTTCTACAAAGAATAAGCAGCCCCTATGACTTCCTTTGACATCTTTAATTCTGAAAAATCCAAAGAAAATTCAAATTCCTTATGTAATTCCTCAGTAATTTACACATACCACTGGAGTAAGCTTATTTATTAGCTAACTCAATTTTATATATTTATGCAAACTAAAAATGCAAAAATAAATTTCATATGAAAAAATTTGGAGGTGATAAAAACAAATCTAAAGAGAAAACTTTCATCAACGCAACAAACAACTTTTAGTTTCAGAAAGTAGAATGCTGGGAACTCTCATAAGGCAGGCAGAGAGGCCCTACCCAAAGATGGCTTGGAGGACGGTGGGTGGAGATGGAGCACATACAGGCATCTTTCTTCCTACCACACTTCCCTGACTTTCTTTAGTTATTAAAGATGTCTTGGAATCATTAAGGACTGTGGAGAAACACATACTTCTATAAAATGTTATTCTAAAAAACGAGTGGTCCTTGGCCCCAGCCACACATTCAAATCAGGAGGAGAGCTTGCACAAAACTTGAATGACCAGACTCTGGAAGGATTTCGCCTTCTTCACAAGCTTTCTCTGTAGTCCTGACTGAGAACTGGAGTTCCTCTCTTTATGAAAAGCCAAAGGCAGACTGAGGTCTGAGTGTGCAAGTCTCCCAAGGGACAGAGTTCAAGAGTGTCAGACTCGAGATGTGGCATCAGGCTACAGGGAGTGTTTCTCTGTCATTCTGTCAAGGAAATCTTACAGAGTAGTTACCCAGACTCCAAAAACCTCCCAAGTCTCCCATGGAGTTCCTTAACAGTGACTCCCACATGGGAGAACGCAGCTTAGTCATCCAGTTGATCCGCCTTTAGAGTCACTCTGCATCTTCCTCCACTGGAGAACTCAGCTTCAGCTTCTGAAACTGTGCTTCAAACGTCTGAATTCCTTAGACACTATTCCCTCTGGGGACACGGACACACACACACACACACACACACACACACACACACACACACGCCCATTGAGGATGAAGAGACAGAGAATGCAGGCATCTTATAAAGTGTTTTGACTACACACACACACACACACACACACACACACACACAGCACACCCTGACTGGTTGGAAGCACACAGGCCCATTGAAGATGAAGAGACAGAGAATGCAGGCATCTTATAAAGTGTTTTAACTCTCTGGAAGTAGAGAGTCAGAACTCTGAATCTGGGTGCTGCAAAACCTGTGTGTGCATTATTATAAAAAATTGGACAATGTACACATAAATAATAAATATGACTGGTTTAGAGGGAAGTAAGTGCTTCAAAGAATACAGAACAGGGTTACAGAATGAAACTTGCTATGGGAGAGGGGCAGTAAAATCTTCAGTGCCCGTCAACGTGAGTCTCTGTAAGGAGGTGCCTGTAAATGAGGATTCCAGACTTAATAAATAAAAAGCACACAACTCCAATTAAGTTTGAATTAAGCTAAATAATGAGTAAGTTTTAGAGCAACTATATCTTTTGCAACACCTGAAGCACATTCACATTAAAACACTTATATTATGAAATTCAGGTTTGACTGGGATGTTGCATTTTATCTGGTATCTTTTATCAAGCTGAACCCTTGTAGTCAGGTGGGAAATCTTTACAAAATCATTGTTTAAAATAGTTTAATTGGAACAGGAGACAATCCTAGCCCTGAAGGTAGGAGAGCTGTTTTGAGTTTAAGGCCAATTAGGATGAGGAGTACCAGGCCGGCCAGGGTTACACAGACCTTGACTCAAAAAGCAAGAGTACATGGAACCAGTTTAACAGGGAAGCCATACTTGTACTTCCTAGCCAATTTCTCAGCTGTCCCCATCAAATGGAAGGTTACCAGAGGCTGTCATGTGTTTGTAGATCTTTGTGACTGACCACTAACTGAAGAGTATGACGGATTATTTGAAAAGAAACTCGTCTGTGAGAAGCATGCATTTTAATGGAATACTGATCATAAGACTACAATAAATCATTAAGCATGTAAGAACAGGATGGAAGTATCAATGCTTATCACACAAAGCTTGTACCTATTAACAGTCAGAATAAAATAATGTCCTCTGAAGAGAAAGGGAACTTAACAGAGGTTTAAAGCTCACAAAAACTAATTTTCAGACTGCCCATCTAATATTCGTACCTTTTTTTGTGTTGGGGAGACAGGATCTCATATAGTTCAGGCTAACTTTAAATTCATTGTGTAGCTAAGGATGACTTTGAACCTTTGATCTTCCTGCTCCACCTTCTGAATGCTTGGGATTGCCAGAACATGCTAGAACTCAAAACCAGGGCTTTGTGCATGCTCTGCAAACACTCTACCAGCCGAGTGACTGCCCTATCCAAGATGTGTTGACTTCTCCCACACACGTGCTGTTGCCCATTCTCCTCCGCCCACTGTGCCAGCTTCAGTAAACGTTACAGCAAGCCCACAGCAGCACAAATCACCATTCTCTGATTCCCAGGAAACCTTCTGGGAACTATTTCACGTTACTAATATTATACATTCACAGACATTTTGCTTTTCTTAAATAGTTTTGCCATGTAGTCTAGGCTGGCTTGGAACTTGCTACATAGCCAAGGCTGGCCTTAAACTTGGGATTCTCCTCCCAAAGCCCTGGGTGTTAAGATAAGAGGTGTGTCCCACAGTGTTCATCCAGAAGTTGATATCAGCCCTCCTCATCTACACAACTGCTAGCTAGTTGCTGAAAAATAGCTCACATTTACACTTTGTGAGAAATGCTGTTTATCTCAAGGGAGCTTATTTGATGATGATTAATTTGTGTGTCATTCTGTTAACCAGCAGAATGACGCACAGAACAAAGCTGTCTTGCACAAGCTGATCAGGTCACAAGAATGTAACTGAAGATAACCTTCACATTAAGGTTGTGTGTGTGGTTTATGCACTCCCATGTGAACTGCTAATGGCAGCTGGGAGTGGGCTGAGGTAGTAGCCAAACTGCAATCATTCTGTCAGGGGTCTTTGCTCCCTTCTAGAGATGGATGACACCACAGTAATGTAGGCCTATTATGCATTTTAATTCCAGTGTGACAATTATTTTTAATATGTTCTTTATTGATATTCTAGTTCATTTGGGCATCACATGGTACACGGTGTCACATTGAGATCTTAGCACTATCTGTCAGGGTAAAGTAAGAGAACTGTATGGTTTCCTAGCCATGTAGGTTAGGTATCTGTTGTCTGAGCTTGTTAAATCATTTGCTTGGGACCTGGGGTACATGACATGGCCAGAGATACAGTCACGTCTTGGTTAATTTACCTTGACCACTGCTGGCATTTTAAATCTGGACCAACTTACAAATCTGTAGGTCACCAACAATTTGACAGCCAGAGCAAGAGCCACCAGCAGAGAGAGCATTCTCTCTCGATGACTGCAGGGCACCTGGTTTATATGCATTCTGTGAGCAGATGCTTAATTTGGTATCTCCAACAATTCACCAAACATTCGGTGTCAGCTAGTGGGCCTGGTTATTGTCAGAGATGTTTAGGAAGTGATTTAATAATTTTAATTTTCAAGTAACTTTGTCCAAAGAAAATGAATAGTCATTCATACCCATAAATGTCACTAGGAATTATTATCTAGATATTGATAACTGCTAAACTAGGTAGGGGACAGAAGAGTTTTTCTGGGCATCTGATCTTCCTGTCTCCCCAGAAACCCTTCTCACGGGGCTTCCCCTTCTGTCTTAAAATATCTCCTTGCCATTTTTAGGGATTTCTGGGGATTGCTTAGTCTTTCATCTCTGGGGTAATATTTGCCACCATTTGTAAAGTAGCTCTCTAAAGGATGGCCCCAGTGGCTCTAAGAGAATCACTAGAAGGAGACAGAACTTCCACCACATCCTTTTGTTATACTCTGACTCACAGGCTTCAGAGCAGCACTAGTCGGTAAATACACCCCCCAAAACAGCTTTCCCTTTTTAGTACTCAGGATTCCAATGTGGGCTCACTGTAGTGGGTGGAGTCGGCTTCCTGGGTGGAAGCCTGAAATCAGATATGGAGAGTTTTTGAACCATGGAAATCACCAGACACTGCACATTAGGACGGTTTTTCCCTGGAGAGCCAGTGATCACAGCCAGCGCTGTTCCTCCTCTCGTCCTCTTCTCTCAAACGTGGCCTGTGCCCACAGAGTCGGGGAACCAACTGGATGGACAGATGAAACCACTTTTCTCATCCTGATTGCATTTTATGTCTAAATCTTCCCTTAGGGGCGTCTCTTCCCCAAGGCTCCCAGGCTAGTTTTGAGAACAATCCATGTGATTTCCAGCACTGTGATGAAGGTCCCATACCCTGTCCTCCTCACACATAGAGCCAACACAACTGGACTCTAAATCTAATAACTGTAGACTCTTGCTTCCCAAAGGGAGTCTTTGTGTGCTACCTTCACCAAAAATATCTTCCAGTTTCTCAGAAATGACTCAAAAACATAGCAAGGATAGTTTAGAATCTAGGAAAAGTCTACAACTGGCACATAGTGTTAATTGCAATGAACCATTTACTAATTAACTTTGCTTCAATCTCTCCATTTTCTACACTATTTTTCGGTATTTCTTTGTCACAGAATTGAACATGATAAACAAATCACCTTTGAACTTCTGTACTGCTGAGGAATTAACTAGAAACAAAGTGTCGAGTTTGTGTGTATAAGAATACTTTGATATGACTAGGCTCTTTTGAACTGTCTGTGGGCTTCACACTTCACACCAGCCCAGTAATGTATGAAAGCCAAAGAAACATCGTTTCTACAGTTTCGTCTATTAATAAAAACAATTATAATAATTTTGACTATTTCTATGTAAGAAACAACCTTAAACAACCTTCTGTCCAAATGGCAGGGTTAAAATCTGGACTTTGACCGTGTTAGCTGGAAGAATACAGATATCATCCATACTCATTGACTATGTCCATCTTTGGGCAGCATCTTTCCAACATAGAAGTCAGTGTTATCAGGAGTGACTTGGTAAACTTTCATAATTCCATGATATTGACAACAGCTTCCCCGTGCCAGGCACTGTGTTAGTCAAAATCAATGAGTCCCTGTTCTCATGGAGCTCAGGTCTCAGGGAGAGCGTAGATTACAGGCAAACCACTAACACAAATGGGTAGGGGCCAAGCACAGGGATGCGCAGATACCAGGAGTCCAGATCAAGGACACTGATTTCCTCGGAGACAGAACAAGAACGTTTACTAAAGCCTATCAGAGTCGCTTCAGCCACCATTTAACTTGGACTCAAAGCTAAGTTCGGTGTTTCCATATTGTAAAAAAAGCAGGTGTAGATGAAAGATACATACTTCCCGTTGAACATTAATTATCTTCCTATGCTCTAAATCTTCAGCTTTGCCCACTGAAGGTGTGCTAGGAGATTCAACTTTGCTCTTCATACATTTTATTTCCTTTGATATTGGGTGCAGAGGCCAAAGGGACTGTCTAGTTCATGTTCTAACAACTTAAAGGGGTCTACGTTTAAGTGTGTGTGTGTGTGTGTGCATGCATGTGTGTGTGTGCCCAAGAATGCCAGGGGCTGGAGCTGTAATTACAAGTGGTTGTGAATCTCTCGATGCAGGTACTGGGAACTGAACTCAGGTCCTCTGCAAGAGTAGTATGCACTCTTACTACTGAACTTGCTCTCCAGCCTCACTAAAAACTCTTTTTAGAGATGTGCTGTATACTTAGATTGCTACTTCTTAGTCCTTTTAAAATTCATAATTACAGTTCTTAACTTTTCAAAATTACCCTTCCCATACATTTTCTTTGCTTTTAAGAAGAAAGGTGAACTTTATTCTGATGTTAGGAACAATGATGTCCTTTAATTTAAAAAAAAATCATACATCTCTCAAAGTTACTTTTCATAAATATGCTCCTGTCAAAGTACAACGAAGAAAGAGCTCCCCACACATGGGTGAATAAACTCTGAACATTGTGCAGAATTTAGATCAGGATGTCAATGTCCTGCCTGCTTAATTACAGTAGAAACATTCCTTTTAGTAGACCAGTGCATTCTTTTTGCAATGACATGTTTCTCAAAGACGATCTTCAAACAGCATAAGCATTCTTTGTTCTTTATTCTTAACAATTTTGGAAGAAAAATTATTTCTATATAGCCCAAGTAATTTTCTTATCACACATTGCTTTAAGCATTCATTATCCTTTAGTTATTTACTTAGTTTTATTCTTTGCAGTACTGATTTCTTCTTAACAAAAGAATAAATGTTAATTAAAACCATTTTGGAAATGACCTAAAAGTCACTGAGGAGCATTTGAGTAGGTTTAACATATCATGTAGATCTGCTCAAGAAGTCTTCATAATTAACTAATGAGCCATTCTCTTTGGATGTGAACAGGTAACATCAGAGACCTTGTCTTTGTAAATTTCATTTCTGTGATTATCTAGTCTAATCTTTAAATAAGTCCTAAAGCTCATCCAGAAAAATTAACTATGTGTGGCTTATTCCTGCTCCTTGTGGTGGGAATTATGAGTAGATACTTGGGTAGTTTTTGTTCGGCTGTCATTGCTAAATGGCCTTCTCAGATGACAGCTCCACTCCAGTGACCTAACAAGTCACCAGCTTTGAAGGGTGACTGTGTGATTGCTGTTGGCTTTGTCCCCTCTCAACAGTAGTTTGTCAGTCTTTTTAAGACTACCAAGAGAATGATTTCTATAGCAACTGATAAAAATACCTCAATTTATTCATTTATTTAACTGTGTCTATGGGGTGTATGCACATGTATCTATTTGTGTGTGCACATGTGTGGAGGCCAGAGGTCAGTGTTGGCTACCTTCCTGGATTGCTTCCCATCATGTTTTAATTAGAATACATTAATTATGTATAACAATAGGTCTCATTATAACATTTTTATAATGTACATGACACATTTCGAACATAGTCACCCCGCCACGTTAATTTCACTTGTCCCCTACTACCCCTGCTGCCCCCCTTCTTCCCATCTAGATTTGCTCCTATCCAGGGGTTCTTACTAAACCTGGAGCTTACTGATTTGCCAAAACTAGCTGGCCAGTGAGCGAGGGGATCCTTCCTGGAGCCACCCCAGTGCTGAGATAATATGTGTGTGCCATAGGAAACAGTTTTCTATGAGAGTGCTGAGGACTTGAACTCGGATCCTCATGCTTTGGGGGCAACTATTTTACTCACTGACCATCTCTCCAGTCCTTAAATGTATTATGAAGGGAACTAGATAGTAAGGACCATGAAAACCTGACATGTGTTTCTGTGTCTGCAGAATCAGCCATATATACTTTGAAAGCAGAATTTATACCATTTAAATACTAGTATTGACGCTATAGGGTAATTTAGGGGGAATCCTTCAAGAGACAAGGTAATCTGGAGTGGGGAGTCACTCTAATGTTCTCCAACAAACAAACAAACCCATTTCTCTAAAGTGGTGTGCAACACACTCAGGGCTTCATAGTTTTGGCTTTTTTATAAAAGGTTATAAAAATCTATTTGGTTTCCTCTCAACAACAGTTAGCAATGAATGGCAGATGCCTGTAATCCATTCTCAAGTTAGAGGCCAGGCCGCCTTGTGTATGCTCTTTCTGAACTGCCAGTTGCTATGTGAGTTTCAGCAAAATCATAAATGTTGCCAAATGGAGAAAGTGCCATGACCCAATTTCGAGGTACATATGTACCATTTACTTTACAACCTTGAAGTCTGATAATAGAGAGTGCTTCATCCTGTTTTCTGTGCTGGTGGTGTTTGCCATGCAGGTAGACTGCATGCAGGTAGGATTTCACACCGTGCTAAATCACAGTGTTCTGAAAAACCCAGGGCCTTGCAAAGGCCATATCTCAAAAAGTTACTGCTTCAAATAAATGTGCCATTTTATAAAATTACACCTACTGCATCAGAAAAAAAATGTTCTTTCATGTGAGTGACATTTATATGACTGCCATTTATACAGAATTGGACATTCTCACACAGCAAGGCTGAATGAAGAATGGTTTTGAAAGCCTAGGGTATTCTCTGAATGATAAAATGTGAAGCTTTAAGATGGTCCTGTGAGAACAGCTGGGTGGTTTCCTTATAAAAACGAAGCTTACGTTATTATGAAAAGTAATTACTCAGTCACACCTGGAGCATCAGCAAGACTTCCAGCACCTTTCACGCCCGAAGCATCTTAAGTCATGAGGCTTTTTACCTTGGTAGAGCTGGATTGTGTGGATACTCTTGGACCAATAGACTTTCAACTTAGATTTGTGGAACAGAGGCCCAGCTACTGAACTGCCAGTTAGAACTAGGAATAGATCTCTAAACACCCCTACCCATGGTTCAAGCAACTTGCTTTCCAGGACACACCATTCATCTTTTAAAGTGCCATTCAGAGAAAAATAAAAACGTCAAAAAAAAAAAAAAAATCCCCAAACCTACTACCACCTGCCTCCGGACAGACTTTCTCTTCCCTCGTGCAGTAAACTGCATCACAATGAGCGTTTCTCTGGAAAAGCCATCGCTAAGCTGCTTAAGAATATTTAAATTAAGATCAAGGAAGGCGGACTACCCAGTTTCAGGTCTGTGTGAGGAAGTCCTCAGATCTAGTATTAGACTGCTAGACTACACACCTGTATTCTTCCAGGCTCCTTTTCCATGGGCAGTGCAGATTTGTACAAATCCAGTTAGACAGAGGAAGAATCCAGCCCTGGGTATTTCTCCTCGGGAGTCCCCTGAACCTTGATGAGTAATAAAACCTCAGGGAGGTAAAGATTGGCTGAATTACTTAACTGATCCTGCTGCAGCCTTGGGCGACCTTTTTGTGAGAGAGATATGGGGTGAGTTTGCCTATATCTCAGTACCAGCGGGCTGGAAAGTGGGGTCCAGAAAACAAGGGCTGGAGGTGGGCTGAGACAGAAAAGGGACCTCAGCCTCTGGCGGAAGCGTCAAGGCGATAGCCAGGAAAGTGACCCACCTGCGGGAGAGGCGCCCAGAGGGCGGTTGGTCAGGCGCAGCTGCGGTGGGCACTGGCTGCTGGGCATGCACAGCGAGGTTGCCAGCCTGTGCTCTGCACTGCCTTCAGGCTCTCGCCTTTAAACAGCCACCGAGCAGAGGGAGGGCCCGCTTGATTTCGCAAGAGGAGCTGTGAAGCGAAGTTTCCGGGAAGAGTTCAACCTGGGAATCCCGCGCAGCTGGAAGGGCCAGAACTTTTTGTGCTGCTCTGGCATGCAGATGTGGCCGCTTTCCGCTGGCAAGCGGGGCTTAAAAGGGGTTTTCCGGAGCTCCTGGAATCGCTGCATCCCAGACCAGCTGCAGCCTAAATAAAGGGGCAGGGAGGCACTCCATTCTAGTTGGAGCCGGAGGCCTCTGGCCAGCTAAAAAAACAGCACATGGGCAAGGACATTAGGTATTCCTCTTAGTTGCCATCTTGCCTCTCTTCAGACGAAATGGTGGCATCTTTCTCCTTTCTGGATCCCTGATTCTTACAGAATTAGAGCTTGAAAGATCTGGAGTTTTCAGGTCTTCATTTCAAATGCAGATGTATCTCTAAGTAAGTCCACAGGGGTTGCTCCAAGGCTCCGGGTGGTACTGAGACCCAGGAATGCACAAGCCGCTTGTGTAAGGAGTGCCCCTCGCCCTGTTTATTTAAGGCCGTCTCTACTTGGTAACAATGCAATGCAAATTTATCGAAATCGATGTCATACTTCGTTGTTTGGAAGAGAATGACAAGGAAAAAATACCCCAACATTCAGGAAAGATGAAAATATTTCTTTTCATAAATAGTTTTGATTCATAGTTCATTGAATCCACAGATGAAAAAACCCATGGACGCAGAGGGCTGACGACATAGACAATTGCCTTGGTGTGTCTGTCTGCAGAGGTGCTCGAATCCACCAGTTTAAGGCATAAAGGACTATGAAAACTTGGGGGAAAGAGTGATCATTCCTACACTGCCATTTACAGTCTAAAATACAGAGTTCTCTAAGCTTGTCTCTCTCCCAGCCATCTGGTTCAGCTTCCATGATACTCTTGCCAAAGTTCAGATCCAGTCTCAAGGGAAGTGTGTTCTCAGAACATTTGAGTCAGTCTCCTCTGCTCTGATTGCAACTCTTCCCATGTGTCCTGTAGAGTCAACTGAGGCCTCAGTGTCTTCCAAAAAGTCCTGTCTGACAACTAGTTGTGATTAAATCATATCTGTCTTCATACAATGCAGTTTGTACTTTGAGTGCAGTGGCTAGGACATTTCACTCCTTAAGAGACTCATTATGTTTGTACCTCTTCGTGGGTGGTTTCCCATCATACCTAATGTACCATACCATGAATATCTACAGTGTTTGTTAATAAATCTACTCCCCATTCTTGTATTTTTTGAAGGGTTCATTTGATAGTACTCTTAGGCCAGGAAAGGACTTAAAAAAGAAAACCACTGGTTTTGCAGCACTGAGTGTTCTGAACTTGAAAACTCATAGGTGAGACAAGGTACGTAAATAGGGAAGAAGATATTCAGCTGTGTCTCCAAGAGACCTGATTGGCGACCGAGGTAGCCGGGTGGGAGATGATTGGGAGGACTCGGGATTTTAGAGTGTAGAGTCTGGGGGATATCAGTGCTTTTTCTGATGATTTGCCATGGGGTAGCATCTGGCTTTAAGCCTTGTTGATACATAGACCTGATTCTTGACACAGGGACCCTACTATCTACATCTAGAATGCAGATTTATCAGTTGCCATGGAGTGGCAAGCAGTTACTGTGAAAGGACAGTTGCTGAGGGCACCAGACATTCTGACCACTACCCTGTTTTCTTCTGGGCATTTCATGGTATGTGCACCTGGCTGCTTAATCATGGGGAGGGAAGTTATGAGATTCCAAAGCTTACTGTGTAAGAGGCTCTACTGTGCTTGTGATGGCCTTGCTTACAATGTAAGAAATAGTAATAAATGGCCAAGTAGTAAACACAATAGGTACTTGACTCATTCATCTTGTGGTTATGAACTCTTCTGGTCGGACTCTGTGTTAATGATCTTGAGGACCACTTGACTTTGGCTGAATAGAACATTTTCATCATGTAGATTAAGAACCCAAATCATTTCAGACTATCTTTAGCCTAGTTCAACAGCCATTTGCTATTCAATGCTTTCTCTGACCTAACATAGCTGATGTTGAGATAAACTCCTGACACACTCAGACTCACCAACCCTAAAGCTAGGAATGTGCAAAGATCACATTGAAGTCCCACAGATTTCGCAGACGTTCTGCAGCCTGCCTACCAGATGACCCCACAGCTGAATTTTGAAAACACATTGATTCATGGCTTTTTTCCCTGTAACCTCTACTGTGGTGGAACACTGAATCTGGGTCCCCAGGTCATGGTTGCTCAGATTGGGCTTGGAATAAACTATTTCCTTTTTCTGTATCGAGTTGGTCCTTTATGTCGACAGGTTTAAAGATTGATTTTTCCCTTAGGTCTAGAAAGGACACACAATTCATAACTCTCTTAGTTTTTCCTTGCTAGAAGAAAGTTAAACTTTTTTTTTTTCATGGTGGTGCAGACCTAAAATTCCAACACTCAGGGGTTGAGGCTAAGAGGATTATGATCTGCAAGTCAGCCTGGGCTACATGGTGAGATTTTTGTCGTCAACAAATGAATGAAACCAAAATATAAAACAAAATGAAATGAACCTTTCTCTTCTTTTTAGAAACCCCACTTGTTTGGTCTCAGGCCTTAATTATCTTGTCTCCTGGTCCACACAGCTGTTGGCCCAAAGGATGGTGAGTTGCTAGTGTGGGAACTCTGCTTAACTAAATTCTTATTGGGAAAGAGTAGGCCAGTTGCCTGTCTGCCCCCAGAAACAGACAACTGGGGTCAGCGGAGCAGGCTGTTTGGTTTCTAGACCAGGTTTGGCTCCATCACAAACTGACATTATTGACAACTGCATTGTGTTCTCAAATGTAGCCTCCAACCAGTGACATTTTATCTTTATTAGGTAGATGAAAAAATTTTGAATTTTATTGTTATTAGAGGGAAATATATTTCAGTTATGTAAGCCCTTTTCTTTGCTGAAGGCAACCAGAGTTCCAGAAAAGAAAGATCAAATTACTGGGATATGAAGGATGGAAGAAATTGCCTTTATTAGTATTAAACTTGAGAGGCACTTGACTTATTCATCTTGTGGTTAAAAGATTGATTATCCCTTTAGGCCTAGGAGGCACACACAATTCATAACTCTCCTAGTTTTTCTTTAAATCCTAGCTGTAAGGGAAAATTAAGTTTCCAAAAGATACCAGTAACCAAATACCCAAGGATCTGGCGTTGGCAGGATTCATTCCTCTTCCTGTAGCTGCATCATCAGATCCTTTGATACACCTTCCAGATGCTGCACTCCATCAGACTTCCTGCTTAGGGAGTTCCATGCTAACTGCGCCTGAGTTGCTCCTGTTTCTAGCACTGGAAGGGGTAGTCTATCATTAACACGTGCGAGAAACACATACACTTAAATATTTGCTCTCTATCTATTTTTAAAGTAAGTAAGGAGGGTAGGAATGAAGAAAAGAAAGAAAACGAAATTAAAATGCCACTAGAGATGTTTCTGTCTGACTCAAGAAAATGACTGTTTAATCGTGTTAAGTTCACGCCCTCTGGAGATATTTGTGAGTCTGGATGTAATGACTATTTTGTCTTTTTCCTGCTTACCATCCGAGCTCTTTTGGTACCTCCCTGGGTTTCTTGCAGTCCAGGCTCTGCAGAGGACAAGGGTTCCTTTGCCATTTTCAATTTCCAGAAGCAGCTGCAGCTATTCATCACTTTGGGCTCAATCGGCTACTTTAAAATGGCTTTGTTGCTTCTTTCTTTCTTTCTTTCTTTCTTTCTTTCTTTCTTTCTTTCTTTCTTTCTTTCTTTCTTTCTTTCTTTCTTTCTTTCTTTCTTTCTTTCTTTCTTCCTTCCTTCCTTCCTTCCTTCCTTCT
>CABHPQ010170877.1:49345-76105 GCA_902168405.1 Peromyscus aztecus
TCATAGAGATCCTCCTGCCTCTGCCTTCCGGAGTGCTGGGATCAAAGGTGTTCGCTACCACCACCTGGCATTTAAAATGTTTTTAACATTTAAAACCTTAAGAAAGCTTCTGTCTCAGCAAATTCCTGTTTTTGTTTCTTGCCCAGTTTCCACTTTTGCTTTTTTATTTTTCATTTTCCTTTCACAAGTATCCTTGCACAGTCTTGGTCCCTGTGGGTTACACTGATTGACACAGGTACCAGGACTTAGGCTTGTACAACCAAAGCACGGAGTGTGGTCCACAGCTGTGGCTCTGTGATGGCACGTGGATAGCCTTTCCTGGAATGTGCTGGAAAGCAGTCCACCCTTTGTCGTTCTGCTAGATTATGAGTCCAGCTCACTGTAAGCAGAATGTGAATCAAGGAATAAGCCACTTACAGGAAATCAGGGCAAAGGATGAAAAGAGAGATTTCTAGACGGTTGGAGCTTTATGCTTAAAGGGTGCTCTATACACTGCGCTTTTCTTTTTAAGATTTATTTATTTTTATATATGTTGCTAGAGTTTTCCTGCCTGGCCCACGGTCAGGATAAATCTCTTTCACCTGCCAGTCCCACAGCCGCTCAGACCCAACCAAATAAACACAGAGACTTACATTGCTTACAAACTGTATGGCCGTGGCAGGCTTCTTGCTAACTGTCCTTATATCTTATATCAATCCATTTCTATAAATCTATACCTTGCCATATGGCTCGTGGCTTACCGGCATCTTTACAAGCTGCTTGTCCTGGCGGTGGCTGGCTGGCAGTGACTCCCTCTGCCTTACTGTTCTTTTTATTCTCTCTGTTAGTCCCGCCTACACTTCCTGCCTAGCCACAGGCCAATCAGTGTTTTATTAGCAACACATTTGCCATACAGAACATCCCACAGCATATATAATATAATATGATATGATACATATGTATATACCTGGGTGTATATATGAATACAACATACATTCAAGTGTCTGTGAGGACCAGAAGAAGGATTTAGATTTCCTGGGTTTGGAGTTACGAATGGTTGTGAGCTACCAGGTAGGTACTGGGAATTGAACCCAGATCCTCTGGAACAGCACTTAACCACTGAGCTATCTCTTCAGCTCCACCCTGGTCATTTTTTTTTAATGCAAATTTGTTATTTATACTCTGGATTAATAAAATCGACTAGGTAGGATGGGCATCATATGGGCTACGTCATTTCTCTGATCATAGATCATGTTCCTGTTGAGATAGGGTCATCACAACATGTAGTCAGAATGAGGTCAGAATGAGGATGATACTCATTGTTCAAAGCAACAGCAACCAAAAACATCCTTTTTTGGTTTCCTTGTAGTTAACTTGAGGCTTGAGTAAACAGCTGATTTCTGTGGCTGACAGTTCTCAGCTACTTCCCAGCACAGCTGCAATTTAATTTCCTGTCTCAGCAAACATCTTTTTGTGCTTCTTGCCTACTCTATGAGGAAGTGGACACAAAGAAACTCCTCCCCCATCACTCTGGACGCTGAAACGATAAAGGATATAGTAACAGATCCAGTTCTTTGACCTGACTTTAACCATGTTCTGGGATTTTCTCCAACACCAACCAGAAAGCAAAACCAAACATTTTGCCACCCACCTGTACCCAAAAAAAAGTGCTGATGGGAAATATGCCAGACACTGACAGTATTGGAGACTGGGCTAGGTGGCAGTGAGGAAGAGCAATAAAGAATTTAAAAATAAAACGTGTCTTCAGGTTTTTGTTTTTGTTTTTTGTTTTTTGTTTTGGTTTTTAGTAATGATAAAACCTCAAGTGAGGAACAGCTACCACTACTTCTCGGGTTGAAAGAGGGAAGTGAAGCCTGTCCTCCCCACGTGGGTCTCTAACTCCCGGAGTTTGAGAGTCTGTTCACTTCGGAGGCTTCTGAAATACTGGCAGGACTATGGATTGAACATCACCAATAACAATCTGAAAGGTGGCTCAAACAATACCTGCTAAGCTCAGGGGTGTAGTCACTTAGTTAGGATGTCATCAGAGAACAAGTTGTTCAAAACAGTTTGTAGAGACAGGGGAATATTTAGCTTCGTTATTTGATAAATGAAGTTAGTAGGAATAAAAATGTTTTTTAAGTAACTTAAAACCCGAACACATGCCAGCTCGGTGTTGCCCCAGACTCCTGCTATACAGTGACGCCTCCCACTGCTTGGCGACATTTGAATCAATCTGGCTGGTGGCCACTGTTCCTACCAGAACTACTATAATTGGTAGAGCCAGTTCCAGCTCAGCCAATTTGTGCCTAGTGCCAGTAACCAAAAGTTAGATTTTCACATATGAAGGAGGGGGTGAAACTAAACCAAAACAAGCCGAAATAAAATGTAACCCCCCTCCTCTCACGCCCCCCCCCCCCAAAGGGATTAGGGGTTAAATCAGCAGGAAACCGTCCGGGGGGGGGAAGACAAAGGGTCTAAGCAGAGGTAGTTCTACACTGTCTTTTCTATGTACTTTTGACTATAAAGGCCCGTTATGTGCTGAGAGTTATTTTCTTTTGTGAATTGCTTTAAAGATAATGATGACATTTCTGCTCTCCTGATGGCAGTATTTGGTCCAATTACAGATATTGATAATTCATCTTATAGTCTCATTATTTCCCAAGCAATTGACTTAACTACTGTAGCTTGTTTCTACATCTATAATACTTACTTTTTTAAGTGTTAATGTGTCTACAGAACTTATGGACAGTTGTAAAATTCAAGACTTAAAGGGATGTATTAAGAAGCCTTTTCCCCCAGACACTGAATCTTTCTCTTTGTGTGAAAACCGTGGTGATAATATATTTGTTGGGTTTATTTCATAGCAAGCAATGCCTAGGAAAGCACTGAAAACATGTGTACCTATTCCTTAAACACACAAGTGGAGGGCTGGGGAGACGGCTCAGCGGATAACGCACTTGCTCTTCAAACATGAGAACAGGTGTTCTGATTCTCAGAACCCAGGCAAAGCTGGGTGTGGTGGGAGCATCTGCAATGCCAGCAGGTCTGCAACAAGGTGGAGGCAGAGACTGGAGAATCCCCGGAAGCTTTCAGGCCAGCTAGCTTGACATATTGGGCAGGAAATGCTAAGATTCCCTGCCTCAAAACAAGGGAGAAGGCGAGGAGCAACATATTCACTCGCGTCCATATTCACACATGGACACACACACACAGATTTAAAAAGTGCAAGTTGAGGGGCTAGAGAAATGCCTCACTGAGTAAAATGGCTTGAGTGTGAAGACCTGGGACCAGCTGCCCCAACACATGTAAACAGCTGGGTGCGGCAACACGAGTCTGTAGATCCCAGCACCGGAGAGACTAGGAGGACCCTGGGGACTTGTTGGCCAGCCAGCCTAGCTACTGGGTGAGTTCTAGATTCAGTGAAAGATCCAAAGAGGAGGAGGGCTGGAGAGACTGGAGAGACGGCTCAGCAGCTGAGAGCACTGGCTGCTCTTGCAGGAGATCTGGATTTGATTCTTCGCTCCCACATGGCAGCTCACAACTGTAGGTAACTCCAGTTCCAGGTGATCTGATGCCTTCTTCTGGCACCAGACATGCACTTGGTGTGTAGACACACATGTGGGTAAAACCACCAGTAAACATAAAATAAAAAAAATAAATAATTTAAAAAAAAAGTAAGATGGGGAGTGAATGAGGAAGACATGGGACAATGACCTCTAGCCTCTACACCTCATGTGAGTGCTCACACTCACACAAGTACACACACACACACACACACACACACACACACACACACATCACACACCCCAACAGTAACAGCAATACAAGTGGCAGCCTAGTCATCAACCTTCCCCTTGCTTGGATTATTCTAATGGAACAGTTAAACTCAGAGCAGCACATGTGCCCAGCCCCCTTTACTGCCCTCTGCCTTATGCTCACAGCTCTCTTACTTTCAACACAGTGTATCTGTTTATCAGCTCTGCTGCTTGTCTTGTTCATGGTAGTCTGGAGCCCTGAGAACAATGGTCATTGTATTTTATTTTACATACAGTTTACACCTTGATGCATATATAACACCTTTTTTAGAATGGTGACTGGCACATAGTAGGGTCACAATAAATGTTGAGTGAATGAGAGACCAAGTGGATTGAAGGGTAATGATGGGATGATAGAAATCTGTAAAGAATAATATAAAAACTGAAGTCTTTGAGAACCATTTAAATCAAAAACACACTGTTGAAACTAAAGCCTTGCTTCACTCCATGAAGCAGGATGCTCCAGTAACCGCCTCTTCTGATTGCCAAACGTTCTGTGCTAAAATCGTTCAGAAAAGGCCAAATGCCTCTGGCTACTTTATCTCCTGCTATTCCCAGGGTTCTGCTTCTTTTTTCTTCAGACTTTTTTTTTCATCTATAACCTTTTCATTTAATTACTTCTTTCTCAACTTCATATCTCCCATGTCTGCAAAAGCATTTGCGGAAATATAATAGAGTTCCTGGGCTTTTGTTCCTGAAAGCGTTTCTGTAGTGAGATATTGTTTCCTAAGTCCCAGGCATCAGCAGCTGTAAACAGGCTGTGGAAGGATGTCCAGCATAATTCATTATGTGGAAAGGTGGACATATCCCCCTCACACGATGGAATTATACAGCAGCCACGGAGAGTGCTCTGATTCTACGGAACTGGCATCTCTTTTTGTACCCTGACCGCAGGAAGAGAGGGATAGACATGTACCCTCCACTGATGGAAGTCAAACACAGTACAAGAAAGGAGACAAAAATAAATGGCTCACTTTGCTAGCCTTCTTCTGACATCAGCTTTGAGTGGGCTGGTGGCTACTCAGGTACATTCTTTTCTAAAACATTCTTACTTCAAGCTTTCTTGTATTTTGTAAGCTGTGATTACAACACATTTTATAGATGAGAAAGGCCATGAGGGAAAACGTCTTTAAAGGCATGGTAGTTCATAATTTCTATGGCTTGGTGCAAGTGAACTAAAACCCTAAATGGGGACTATTTTAGCACCAGCAGCCTTTGCAATGTAATGACTATTCCTTAAGAAGAACATTCATAAGCAAGTGAAGTTTTTATTGTAGTTTTTGATTTCAAGAATTTTAATTGAACGTCAGAAAATTAAATCTTTTTAGGAATGGAGGATTGTGTAGCTATCAGTAGGAAATTACATTCTATAAGCCATTGTGTCCACTTGAAAGAAGAAAGCCTCATTTGCCCACAGCAAAGCTAGCCAAGGGAAGGAAATCCAAGAAGCCAAGCTAGTTTGCCCAAGTTCTCAGATTTCAAAAAGACCCTTCCAAAACCCCCAAGGAAGGGTAGATTGTTTGACGGTGCAATGCTGGGTATCAAACTTTGAGCCTTACGCATATTCAGCAAGTGCTCAATCATCGAACTATGTCTCTAGTCCCTTTTTGAATTTATAATTTTGAGATAGGGTCTTCATAAGTTGTCCAGGCTGGCCTTGAACTTGTATTCTCATACCTTAGCCTCCCATGTAGCTGGGATTATATGCCTCTGTCATCACAGCCAACATGAAGGGATATTTAACAATAATAATCTCAATACCACTACTAATGAAAGTCCCTTTTCAGAACAATTTACAAATGCCATTATTAGTATTTAAAGAACTGCCTTCTGAAGCAGATAGAGTTAGAAGTTCAAATTTTCAAATCAAGAAACCAAGGCACCATGCTTGGTCTGCTTAGCTGTTTCAGTGAAAAAAAATATTGAGCGAAATTGATTTTACATGAATTCCTTCTGCATCACCATGTGAAGGATAGCCATTTCATAGAGAGCTTGGGCAAATCCGACAATTACTGTCAATGGTGAATTTCCTGTACACCAGGGACTGATATGGACCTTATGGGAAGTGTCAAAGAAGAGTAAGCAAGATTCTTCTAGAAAGACACAGATGCTTCTAATAATAGGTCTAAAAATGACTACACATCTGTAAAGAACTGAATAATATAATCAAATACAGTGAAAAAATATAGTGGTAAACTATGATTTTGCAGACAAAACTTCTAATTGTCTGATGACAATATGCTTTCTGTGTGGAAGACAGAAAATATTGTTGGCTAACTTGATAAAACTCTGCTACCATACCTTCGTTTTAAAATCTTGCATATGTAAAGAGTATTGGATCAAAAGTTAGTATCAGTATTTGGGCATCATGCAGTCTCTCTTCCTGAACCATATGACTGTAAATATTAATTGTTCCATGCAGTTCAGATGCCATTTTTCTTTAGTCTTATATTGAGAGGTTTTTATTCTTAATTGTTTTAGAACTATGTAAGCTGAAAACCTTAGTTTAGAAGAATTGGCTATAAGCTATTAGATGGACTACAAATTACATAAAAGGTACAGAGTTAATATAAGCATAATTATTAACCATATACTTTCGACAGCTTAAGTTGGGCAATACTTAGTCTAGTTTGCTAATAACTGGGCTTACCTTTAGGTGGCTAAAGGAACATCTGCCATTATGCTATTTTTAGACGCTTTACTGACCCACAGACTCCCATGCTGGCCTGAGCATACTTTATTCCAGAGATGATTGCCAGGAATTCCTGAGTTGGGTCTATAATTTTTCTGAGTTAAATCCTTAAAATACTTTAGCTGTCTATGTAACCACAAAGACTGAGTCAACTCTGTTTTTATTGTGTAGAAATAGAATTGTTTCTTAGACTCTCTGTGTGTTCCAGTCTGCAAATAACAGTAATTTATAATACATACTTTAAAAAGAGTGAAAGTATCCAGTGCGATAAAACACACCTATAATTTCCCACAATTTCAGTATTCAGGAAGATGAAGCAGGAGGATTGTAAGTTCTAGGCTAGCCTGAGCTACACGGTGGGGCTTTGCCTTACACAGAGGGATTTATTAATACAATATGTAAGAAAAATGCTTTATACTTTGTAATCCCTGGGCCATCTTTTATTAAAAAGTTTATATAGTTTTGCTATATAATTTAATTTTGTTATAATAGGTAGAGATACACATTTTACTCCTATTGTCTGATACCTGTGAATGTAGCCTTTTTTGTAAAAATCTATAGATGTAATTAATTGAGGACAAAGAGATGAAGTCATTCTGAATTCAGGTGACTCTAAATATAATTAATGGTATCCTTGTAAGAAAAGGAAGTTGGATATTTGAAATACAAAGACACAGGAAAGAACACATAACCATAGTATCAGAGTGGTTTTTGTGGCTTTGAATTACAGTGCCATGGGTGGCTGGTAGTTGTCAGAAGGCAGGGGAGTGGCACAAAACAGCTTTCTCTTTCTGGGTTGCTGAGGGAGCTAACCCTGCTGGTACATTGTCCTTGTGGATGCAAGACAAGTAAGTGCTCCACTGTTGAGTGGACATGTTGGCCCTTGGTTTTTTGGGGCAGGTATTCAGGTTGGCCTGGAACTCATTACGTGGCCCAATCAGGCATTGAACTTACATTCCTCTCTTCATCCTCTCAAATTCTGGAATTAAATGCATCTGTTTGCCTTCTGATAATACCATGACTTTGAACTTCTGACCTCCAGAACCATGAAAAAGTAAATTTGTTATTTTAGGTAACTTGTTCTGATAGCTCTAGGAGATGCACATACTTGATGAATGTATTGAGTGATGTCATGAAGATTCCCTCCTATTAACCAGCCATCACTTACCTTACAGCTGTTCCCTATTATATATATTACCAAGTGTCTACTTTACCTGGCATAAAGGCCACTTCTGTGACCCTTTAGAGTAAAAAGGACCCCATGCCAACACCAATCAATCAACTAACTAAAAAAAAAGAAACATGTCATTCTGTGGGCCTTGATTTTAAGCATTTCGTGTGCACTATATACCCTTATTAGACAATTTGCATCATAGTTATATTACTATTTTTAATGAATAGTGATTGATTTAGGAGTTTATTGAAACTGAAATCTTTCTTGCCAGAATCTGGAGCCATCTATGGAGGTTTTAGGGAGAACATCACAGGGATCAAACGTATCTGACAGTGTGGTCATAGGTACTTAAGACTGCCATTTGTACATCCTAGGCTTTCTGTGATACAGAGAGAAAATCATTTTGATGGGGACACATGAAGATACTCTCTACACTTACCTTTCTTCAAGGCCTTTCTGGAAGCCAGGCTTACAGTAGAGTCAGTTTCTTTGACGATGTTTCTCTGAGGGTATCAGTGATTCTTGATATCCACAGACTTCAGTCTCCCCTCTACCAGCTGCAGCCACAGTTCTCTCTCTGCTCTTTGATAACTCCTCGCACTTCTAAGGTGAAATTTTGTGTTCATTGAGCTGTTCATCTCAATCAGTGAACACTAGGGCTAGCTGTAGTTTTTATGAGGGACAGTCAGAAGTTCTCAACTTGGCGTTTGTGTTTTCAGATGGGGAGAATCTTTATTAAACTTTGATTGCAACTGAGAATTTCCTTTAGCTATGAGCTAGACTCTAAGTTACAGGTCTCAGAGAACTTACTGTACTAATAGATATGTGTGTGTGTGTGTGTGTGTGTGTGTGTGTGTGTGTAATCATATATGTCTATATGTATGCATTTTTTGAGGCAGTGTCTTACATTTGAACACTGTATTCCGGACTGGACTCAAACCAACTATGTATCCAAGGCTGACCTTGAACATGGGCAGTCTTCTTGCCTTAGTGCTGGGATTATGGCATGTACTGCCTTGTCTGGCTTCAGACAGCTGTTCCAGTTGTTTGTCAATCGCCGTTTAACTTCAGTCGCTTTTGTAAGCCTATTTTTCGTTTTTGTAAATATAATTCTGAGGAGTGCACCAGACTGCCAAAGAGGCATATGGCACTGAAAATGCTAACACCAGTGTTAACTTTCAAAACGACAACCAAAGCCTCTCACAGAATCGTCTGCTCCTTTAGAAACTGAGCTATTTATTCTATTTCTGTTCAAGGGCATAGAGAAGTTACAGTAAGTAACATTCCCCTTTTCCTAGAAGAGCCAAGGTCTTGGTTCCTTAAATATTTTACATTTTTCGTAACACCTCTTTTTTGCTGTCTCAGTGAACAGGCTTGCTCTGCTTTTATTTTGCAAAAGTCTACATAGGTTACAATCGTTGCTCATCAGCAGCTTTCCAGTTGTGGGGTTTTTCCTGTGTGGGAATCTTAGCTCCACCTTCTTCATGGATTGCTTGATCTTATTTGATTTTTGTTGTTGTTGTTGTTGCTGCTGAAAACAGGAAGAGTCTACTCTCTGAACATTAGTGTTGTCAGGCAAACTGGTTTTTGTAGGAAAACACTGAGAGCAGAGGAAGGTCACGTGGTAAGGGTGGCATGGGATTTCTTTTATGGAAATTAAGTGTTCTGTATTTCTATTACTCTAGCTTTCACAATAGCCAATTATTCTGCTGATGGTATGGCTTTTTGAGTACACAGGGTATGGCCAAATGAACCAATATGTCCCAGTTATGAGTCTCTTCTATGATGCTCAGTATAAGCAAAGCTTATAGTTATTTTTGGCTCTGTTTAGGACTGATTGCTGTAGAATGCCATTTCTTTTCAAACTAGTTTTAAAAAACCACCCCAAATATCCATGTATCTATTTCTACATATGTGCTTGTGCTGCAGAATCATTTGCTTATTCACAGTGTTTGCTAAGTGCTGACTGTGCCCCAGGCCTGGCCTGTGGACTGTCCTCTCACAGGTGACATCGCCATCTCTGAAGGCAGACCTGTAACTCCCAGGGAGATGGGCTATGTTGATGTTCTAGAACTTCCTTCATATCATGTTTCCCCACTTAGCCTCATGTGCGCTTTTAGCTCCTTCCAGATTTTGTCTTTCCTCCCTAGTCTCCCACTAATGTAATTAGTCTTAACTATTTAAAAACAAATAAATAAGAGAAAAGAGGAAGAAGAAGAAAGAGAAGAAACAAAGTCAGAATCAGACCTCTCTTCTCATGCTCCCTTAAAGGATTTCTTCTTATCTTGTCTCATTTGGTCCTAATTACTTATTCTTGCTGTCTCTCATGAGCATACCGAAAATGCTTAGTTACTTAAGTGTTTATGAACATATATTAATTGTACAAAATGATGTGTTTCCTTTTGGCATTTTCATACCCGTATATAAAATATGCTGATCATGTTTATCACCCACTACAATCTCTTACCTACTTTCCCCTCTGTTCCCAAGCTTTCCCTTTTATCAAAAAACTATGAGAGAAATCACCCGGTACTTGTTTTTCTGAGTCTGTCTGAAATTTTGGTTGTTCTCCAGTTTTCAACTCTGGCTCTCCGAGGTATGTAAAACTGTTGCCCACAACCTCCTTAAAATCCATCAGCACCACCACCATTATGCTGTCCCGATTGCTCAGTTGCTCAGGCTTCTCTTGGAGGCTTGCAGACCCCTCCAGCTATGTTCTTTTACATTTTGATGCCTATAAGACCCACGTGACCTCTACCAGTCAGCCCCACCTAAGGGTTTCCACATCTGTGGCTCCAGTCCCGCCTTTCCCCAGGGCTGGGTCGGCAGATGCCAGTAGAAGCCCCGAGTGGCATGTGTGATCTCCAACTCTTTACAATGGTCCTACTTCAGGATCAGCTATAAAGTGTCTGTCAGTTGGATGCTAAGTGCCACCCAGGCTTCCTTCTCAGCTTTTTTTGTAACTTTTTGCCATGGTCTTATTCTCAGTTCCCAAATGACTCCTCTTACTGATTCTTTGCTCATGTTCCCTTTGCCCCCAAATCCTTTGTAGTCTGCACGATTCCCCAAAGTACCAAAGCACTGTTAAGACTGGTCTGGAAAAAAGTAACTGATACAGGAAATATCTCTCATTTCTTTCTCTCTCTCCCCCTCTTTCCTTTCCTTCCCTTTCTATCTTCTCCGCTGCGGCATCCTAGCAAATGGGTTAATATTAACTGGCCTTGCACAGATTCTGAATACAAGGATTTAAGACCTGGCTTAATTTAACTAATGGAAACCAAAATTGAATGAATCAGAAAAGGGGGATGGGGAAGGAAATGCAATACATTTCCAAAAATTTGTAGTTCTCAAGGGAGTTGAGCAGGACTGCAGACTAACTCACTGATCCCTGATTTTCTGTGCTTCTGTTCCAACCTTGTCCTTGCAGACTTTTTCTAAGATATGTTCTTGGCGTGAAGCGTGCTCACTCACAGCTCCTAAGTGAAATAGTGGTAGCGTGATAGCAGCAACCACAACCCTTCCAAAAACATGGCATTACCTTCCTCTGTCTTCCTTACTGTTTGGAAAAGTTTGTTTCTCAAGACTTTTGACCATTTATCATGTTTTCTGCATGCCACCCTGAAAACATTTAAGAAGTTAGTCATCTCTACTTCTGTGCCTTCAGTAGCTCTTTGGGTGTGATTCTATAAGCACAGTTTCATATATTGTAGTAATGTGTCTGTTTCTGGACTATGCTTCATCTGCACAGGACTTATTATTGATTTTTTTTTTTCCCTGTGAGCACTGTAAGCCGGGCACTGCATAGCATCTGTCTGCTGTAGTCCTTAAGGAATGAATCCTCACTTTTACCGTCCCTATGAATGCACAGGATAAATGGAACCTGTTAGCAGATCAGTTTGTGTGTCCCCTCACATAGAAAATCAAGGTAGCACAGTCTGAATAAATAAACCTGAGCTTTTGACTTTTTTTTTTTCAGTTGAATCTCGGACCTGGAATTTGCTGGCCTTATGGTCAGGGTCAAGTTACTTAATATTTGTCTACAAAATGGAGGGTTTGTAGTTCTTACCCCAACAGAGTGATAGGTACTGAGATAATATTTGTAAGGTGTTTAGAGCAATGCCTGACTTTTAATAGAATCTTAGAAAATTGCTAGCGATTATTGTTAGGCAAAATTTATAAGGCCTGGCTATCAAATTTTGGTGACAATCTGAGTGAGGATTGAAGTTGAGAGAGTAATAATCTTGGAAGCCACTTGATGAAGCAGTGACTGTCATAGTGATAAGAGTGTCACACACGTGGTCCCTCTACAAGGTTTCCTGGACAGGCCCCGCAGGCTTCGGGAGGGGTCCGGAGATGAAGAGCCTATGACTTGGCTACCATACAAAATGCAGCCAGTCTTCCACCCTTCTCGCTAGTGCCTCCTTACACAGTACAAATGAAAGCCGAGCAACGTTTTGGATGAGCTAGACTTCCTTATTTGCAAAGAGATTGTGGGTTCCAGGGCACACATTCCTCATTTGCAAAGACCCTTTACTTTTCAAGGTGTGTATTTACAATCTCCACTTACTTACCTTTCCATTTTTATTTTAATTGTGAAATCTCTTTTGGAAGGGCTTTTAAAAAGACATCTTGTGATTGTTAATCATTTGGTCTTTGGTAGTTGTTTGAATTTCTGTCCAGGGTGTTCCGTTGGAAGCCCTGCCTCAGCCTCCCTCCTCTCTCTCCAAACCCTGCCCCGACAAAGCCTGACAAGTGGTGGCTCCTCCCCCAGAGCTGCTCAAGACCATGCCTACAGGGTGTTTAAGCTCCGGTCCATGTGATATCAGGCTTGCCAAGTGATTTCTCCTCCTCCCTCCCCCACCTCACTTCTGGCAGTGTGAGTGTGTGTGTGTGTGTGTGTGTGTGTGTGTGTGTGTGTGTGTGTGAGTCACCCTGGGGCACTTTGCTCATTAAACCTGGACTTTTAATTTGGCTTGATCTGGCTTATTGTGTCATCAGAGAAACCTACTACCAAGAATACAAAAATACTTATCACAGGGCTGTTTGCATTGTCTTGTTCAGACATCTGCCTGCCTCTGCTTCCAGAGTGCTGGAATTAAAGGCACCCCAAGATATTAAATGCAATACTCAAGCACTGTATAACAAGCCTAAAGTTAGGTTTTCATAAATAAATCTTACCTGAAGTAAGTTAGCTCTAACAAAGTAGAATGTGTAGCCTGAGTAATAAGACGAGAATGGGACGAAAGTATATGCACTATGGTAATTGGCAGCTTCAAGAAACCTATCTACGAAATGACTGGAAAGAGATTCTCATGACACATTAACCACAAAGATGAAGCTTGAGTGGCTTCTAAGGACATCAGCATCCAAAGGCAGGAAGGCACACTTAGGTGCAGTCTTCTTTATTAAGGATGTGCGCCGACTGTGCTGGATGCGTGCCTCACAAGGTCAATGAGAAACACGTGTTACATGAACTGCCACATTCGTTTTCGCCAAGGCCTTGCTTAAAAAGCCATGCCCACTTTAAAAGAGGCACCCAAGTCAATTTCCTTGTATTTTTTTTCTCTTGATCAAAGTGCAACCAAGCAGAAATTGCTGAGCAGGTCCTCTGATTACCTTTTTTTTTTTTTTTTTTTTTTCTCGAAGAGCAACACTTGTGTAATTCTTTACAAATATTTTTATGACCTTTGACTGCTGGATGTAAGTCAATAAGTTTCTGCCACAAAATTCCAAAATTAGTAAAAGTAGTAGTCTGTTTACAGATGATGTTTGTTAGAGAGACCTTTACCCTTGGTAAAGTAGACAGATGCTTGGAAACTTTTGATTAAATAAGAGAGTAGGAAGGACAATATTTGTGTTTCTACTGGTTAGTCCTCATACTTGCAAACAGTAGGAAGTGGTGATGGGTGAGATATTGGAACATTTAAATAATTAAATCTTTCTTATAACAAACTATAAAATGTGACACTTATTTGTAATTAAAAATAGTTTTGGTTCAAATGAAGCATAAGAAAGAAAGAAGAAATTCAACATAACTTAAAAAATGTTGGAAAGATTTTCTTATTTCTATTTTACCCGTATTAGAATTTTGCCACCACGTTTATAACTGTACTGCATGCACGCTGGTGCCGGCAGAGGCCAGCAAAGGGGGCCAGATCCCCGGGAACTGGAGTGATAGGCAGATGTAAGCCACCTAATGGGTGCATAGAACTGAACCCTTGTCCTCTGTGAGAGTGGCAAGTACTTTTGACCTCAGAGACAAGCCCCCAGACCCCTCTGTTTAGGTGGAAGCCTTATCTTGGCCCCATGTCTCTCTCTCCAGACCTCGCCCCTGAGAAAGCCCGTCAAGCGGTAGCTCCTCCTCCTGAGATGCTGGAGACCAAGCCTACAGGGTATTTAAGGTCGGGCCCATAGGCTCCCCGCCCCACAATGCTTTGATCAGATTAAAACCTGGACTTTAATTCGGCCTGATCTGATTTATTGCATAGTTGGAGAAACCCAACATTGGGTACATGGAAACCTTTCACCCTCAAAATAACTTTTATTTGGTACTTAATTTTTTTAAATCACAGTAAAATAAACAGATATTTATATTTTAATCATTTTAAATATCTTCATCTACACTTACACTATTAAGCAGCCCCACTCTCTATTCTCAAAGCTCTCATTTAACGCTGTCTTGTAAAGTCTCTAACCTATGCAGTATGGACCTCCAAGAGTAGAGTGAACTGAAGAAACATAAGAAACGTACATCAGACCTACCTAAAGTTACAGTTTCCTGATGCACGGCTGGTACAAGTTAAAAAGTTGAGAAGGCAAGTGAACCACACTTCAAGTGATTTTTGTGGCATAGGTACCCCTTATCATAGAAAAACATACTTAGTGGAGCCTGCATCTGATGTCCCTACAACATGTTACATGTTTCTTTGTCAGGTACTAATTTAGATGCTGCACCATATGCTGATTTAACCACAAATTGGGTAAAAAAGTAGGGGTGATGATTTTTATTATAGGGTCCAGGAGGCTCGTTGAAGGTTTCCAGAGTTAATATTCCTTACTTGCTCCGGCCTCATGCCTCCCATGTCCACAACAGGCAGGAGGGTTTTGGGTCCCAGGAAGTTCTGTCTTCCCAGGCAAGAGCACTCATTCCCATGTCCTGCACTGTCAGAGGATGATGAGTAGCCAGCACAGGACTAGAGGTCAAGGTTCCCTGATGAGCTTTCAAATCTGCAAGTAGGTCTGGAATAGTCTCTATTGCCTTTCATACTAAAAGGAGTTTGACTACAGGGCAGGACTGGCTGAAGTTCAGCTGGAAATGAGAAGCATGCATTTCCCCTCTAATTGTCTAATTATAAGACATGGTTATACAGTATTTTTTTCAAGAGGGTCAGGAGAGGGAAGCTAATATTCTTGCCAATGTTTTAATAAACTGAAATACCAGAGAGTGGAAAATACCACAATGAATGCTATTTCCTGAGATTATTTTAAGTTGCACATATGTGTGTGTATTTATTTTGTTTATATGTAGGTGTGGATGTGGGTGCTGTAAATCAGTGTCTGTGTTCATTGGGAAATTTACTTCTTACCAAGAGTCACTAAGAAAAATGTTAGACTCCACTGAGGCCAACACCACTTGTTTCCAGTTTTACAGTCAACATTCCCAAGATATTAACTAACATCTGGATATGAATAAACCATATTTATATTTTTTCAGAATTTTGTTCCTAAAATAATTCTTATTAGCTCAAGCTAGTGGACTACTAATCAGTACATAGGGGATGATAATTTCCTACCCCAAACTGCTAGTACCGACCATATTATGCAATGTTGCCCTAAGAGTATCAATCTTTACCACAGTTCTTTGGTTCTCAAATATTCCCACCCTCATTTTACAGTAGGAAAAGTGAGTCCCGCAAGCTGAAGTGAATTGTTCCCAGCTGGGCTGTGGCCAGTCAGGATTTCAACCCACACATCTGGCTCCAGATTTCACAACTCTGACAGCTACATTAGTTAGCTCAGTTCCACCACACTGAACAGAAGCAATTTTGAAAACAAAAACATCTACGTTTCTAATGCTGAACTGATCAGTTGGTGATCCCGGGCTCAAAATGTTTGCGATAATGTTGCTAGGACTCTCTGCAGTACTTCCACTTCAGGAGACATTTGCCGTGTTCGTGGTCATTGGTGTGACAGGCAGATCACTGTGACTTGTGCTCAAAGCCAGGCTCAGAGTCCCACTCAAGTGTGAAGAACAGTATCCATGTGCACCAGAGAGTATCTGGTAACTGAGTGGACTTTCAGTTTAAATTCTCAGGTGTTTGAAATGGGACCTTGTGGGGGACTGCAGTATTGTTAAACAGAAGATAGGTAATGGCTGGTGGATGCCACTTCCAACATTTTACTGCTTCCTGAGTTAAAAGAAGGAAAGGAGCCGCGCGGTGGTGGCACACGCCTTTAATCCCAGCACTCGGGAGGCAGAGCCAGGCAGATCTCTGTGAGTTTGAGGCCAGCCTGGGCTACCAAGTGAGTTCCAGGAAAGGCGCAAAGCTACACAGAGAAACCCTGTCTTGAAAAACCAAAAAAAAAAAAAAGAAGGAAAGGAAGAGAGAGAGAGAGAGAGAGAGAGAGAGAGAGAGAGAGAGAGAGAGAGAGAGGAAAGAACAGTAACAAGACAAAAAGAGTTAGAGTTAAAAGGGAAGTAACTGACATACTTACCCCAGATCTTGTAATGAGTCTGAACAGTAAATTTGTGTGGCTGCATAGTTTATACTAAGTCCCATAGCTACCCTTGAGATTTACTAATTCTAGTTGTTCTAAGAGATTCTAAGTGCCAATGTCTGCTACAATTGTTGGGCTCTTGCCATCCTGGAGGAGCCTTCCAATGACTTAGAGCTTGTGTATAAACAGCCCAGGGGGTGGGTGGATTAATTCTGAAGCTTAGTTTAATACAGAGTTTCCCTATCAGATTACATTCCAATCACTCAGTATGGTAAGTGGTGGTAGTTACCAAATAGTCTTAAATCTTGCCCTGTTCATGCACAATTGCAGATCCCTAACTGAAACTCACAGCCTGATCAGTTACGTGGCTTGTATTATCCTTGGGCAATTAACAACACGACCCAATCAAGGTCTTGGAAAGTGTTGCTGATTAAGCTTTTGTTTGTTTTTCTTTTGAGCCCTGGGATTCTAAGCCAGTGGTTTTCAATCTATGGGTCTTTATCTCTTTGGTGGTCACATATCAGATATCCTGTATATCAGAGATTTATGTTACAATTCCTAACAGTAGAAAAACTAATTTTATGTTTGGGGGTCACAACATAAGGAACTATCTTAAAGGGTCACAGCTATAGGAAAGTTGAGAACCACTCATTTAAATCATTCTGTTGGAAGATGAGAGATAACTTCAAGATGAGTGTTTCTCATTAAAACACCCTAGAGCAATCACTGTTTGGCTAGTGAAGAGCAATTAGACCTACCAGAGTTCCCAACTGAAAGAAGAGATCATAGGCAGAGCAGGTCCGGGCAAGAAGCGCCTGGATGGTTCTAGAAGCCTGAAAGAGTACATGAGTTTGTTTGTTCTTCAGTCAGTAAGGGTTGGGGTGGTTTGTGACGCAACACAAGCTAAACTATTTGCTGAATGTTTTTCATTGGTTACCTTCCCTTCCTTGTATCCTTTCCCAGTCTGTTATTGGAGTTTCCTGAACCTCTCAATTAATATTTATTTGAACTCTTGCCCCAGGAGGTATTTCTTCAGTAAACTGTGCGGATTGTAGGCTGTTGAGAGGCACTGAATAAACAGAGAAAAACCAAGATGGTGTCTGCTGGACTAGTCCACCACACTCAGCTTTGATAATCTCACAGGTTGGAATGTTCTCCTAGACTGACTAACTCAGGACTTCCCCAAATCAGAGCACAAAGCACAGGCATTGCTTTCTCCCACATGACAGTGAAGATTCTTCATAAACTTTCAGGTCTCGGGAACTCATCTCTGGGTTGAGTTGAAGTGCAGCGGATCACATTCCTCTGTTCAACAAATGAGACAGAAACGGGAACTAAGCCCTGAAATGCCTTTCTCCTTTAATCAATTCATGCTTGGTGTGATTTGAATGAAATGGAGCTCATAAGCTTAGCAGTGGCTTTATGAGTCAAAGACTCAATTTCCTTTAGATTTTTTCCTAGGTAGCAAAAATAGATAGCGTAGGCTGTATGTATTATAACTGGATTACCAGAGATCCATAAATTTACCACATAAAACTGAAAAAAAGAGTAGTTTTTGGTATGATAATGAGATGAGAGAAATGAATTGAGAAATGGGCAAAGTTGTGATAAGGAGAAATAAAAGAAAAGCTGTTACAGTTTTGGTTACATATATTCCTAAAATTTCACTCTTTTAAAATCAGTATTTGGTACAAATGAGGCTTTAATTGTGAAATGTTTTTCCAAATGTCCTTTTTGTGAACCCCTTGTGATGTTGTTATATAAGTACAGTTGCATCAGTCTTAAAATCCTAATTACTGTATATCAGAAATTAGTGTAACAATGAGTTCCTTAATACTCCAAAACCTACCCTGTGTATCCCACCTCGGAACGCGTCATTACTGGCACTCTGTCAGGCTTCCTTGTGAATTCTACCAGCATCCTTCTTTGCAGGACATTTGCATTTACTCCATGTATGCTTTTTGGACTATGACTATTACTTTGGTTCCCTTTGCAGCCCTTTGCCACCTCTTCTTTGTAAGGGTGGTTGTTATTTATTATCACTTCAAGGTGGCAAGACAGGACCATATCTTTAAGAAGTATCACATAACCTATTCTCTGTCATGGCATAAATAGATGCCTTTCTTTCCAATCTTCTGTACACAAGAGCCATATTCTTCAGCCTATGGTTTTCAAATACATAGCATTTTTACTAAACGGTAATATGTATTCATTATGGATGATTTAGGAGTACAGGTGTAAATGCACTCAAACAAAAATGGTATATAATTCAAATACTTAAGGGCAACCTAATAACATTCATTATATTTCCTTCTGGACCTCTTTTGAGTAAAAATGTATATTTATTTTAAATAAATTGGCATCGTGGTATGTTAAAAGTAGAATATATTTTAAATTGAAGACTATACTATAATTACTTTCCAACCTCCCAAATATTTTCAAATCAGATTAATGGCTTCATTGTACCTCTCTGCAAACTTGTTCACAGCTTATTTTACGCAGCCCCTATTGTGAGACATTTATGTCATTTCCAAATTTTCATGATTATAATTACACACAAAGCCAACATTCTTCTAACGAAATCTGTTTGCACATCTATGATTAGTATCTTTGCAGAAATTCCACAAGTAAAATTGCTAGGTTAGGAAGTAGTACATTTTAAAGGCTTTTGATTTACTTTTTCTGTCAAAGAGATTATAACCACTTTTATTCTCTAAGAATACATCTTTAATTTTTTTGTTGCTTTGTGAAACAATTTTATATTCAGTCACCAACTTGTAGGATCATCAAACTAATTAGAATACACACCTATCTATCTACCTATCTACCTACCCTTTTGTTCAAAAGGCACGTGAGAACCCAGCAGGCTTGGCAGGAGAGCTTTCTCTATGGGTGCCTCTGTTGTATCCTAGCCATATTTGTTTAGAGATCATATCACAATTCAATTCACCATTGCTGTGCAAATCAGAATGACAGTTGAGCTACTGCTTTTGGTAGATTCTGCTGTGAACAAGTGGTTTTGAAGGTTAGAAAACTCATAGAAAAACTTAATGTATGGAATCTTGTTGTCTTAGTTAGGGTTTTTTATTGTGAAAAAACACCATGACCATGGCAACTCTTACAAAGAAAACATTTAATTGAGGTGGTGGCTTACAGTTTCAGAGGTTCAGTTCTTTGTCACCATGATGTGATGCTGGCTACATCTTGACCAGAAGGCAGCAGGAAGTCAGTTGACACACTGGGCGATATTCTGAGCATATGAAACCTCAAAGCCCGCCCCCACAGTGGCACACTTCCTCCAACAAGGCCACACCTCCGAATGGTGCCACTCCCTTTGGAGGCCATTTTCTTTCAAACCACCACATTCCACTCCCTGTCCCCCAAAGGCTTATAGCCATATCATAATGCAAAATGCATTTGGTCTAACTTCAAAAGTCCCCATAGTCTATCAAAGTCTCAACACTGTTTTAAAGTCCAAAGTTCAAAATCTCTTCTGAGATTCATGCAGTCTCTTAACTTAATCTCCTATAAAATCAAAATAAAAAACAGATCACTTACATCTAACATATAATGGCACAGGATATACATTACCATTCCAGAATGTAGGGAAGGGAGCATAGTAAGGAAATACTGGACTAAAGTTAGACCAACTGGGCAAACTTTAAACTTTGCATCTCCATGTCTGATATCAAAATGCTCTTCAGATCTCCAACTCCTCCGTTCAGGTTTAACTGCAACACACTTCTTTCTCTTGGGCTGGTTCCACTCCCTGTTAACAGCTCTCCTTGGCAGGTATCCCATGACTCTGGCATCTCTACCATGTTGGCCAGGCTTCAGTGTCACAGCTTCACACAATGGCCTCTCTAGTAGGCCTCCATTCAGGGATACCCCTGACACATGCATGGCCTCAGGGATTTTATTTCGTAACTCCTTTCTGCTATCCTTAACTCTAAAGCCAGAACCATGTGGCCAAAGTTGCCAAGTTGCCAAAGTTATTGGGGCTGGAACATGGCCCCCTCATTCACCAGCTTTCCTTTACTGACTAAGCTTGGCCATCCTGAATCTTGCTCTGTAGACCAGGGTGGCCTCAAACTCAGAGATCTGCCAGCCTGTGCCTTCCCAGTGCTGGGATTAAAGGTGTACCCCACCACCTTCAGCTCCAAGCTTTCCTTCAGTTCCTTTTCACAACTTAGCTGGGTGGGATCTTGCCCTGAGGTCACTACTTTCTTTACTCCATTTCTTAATCTGTTTATCTCCTTGAACACAGGATTTAGCTCCATTCCACTTTCTGGTGCCCTTTTTCTCCACAAATACTTTTCCTTGCTCAGCTTGCTCCTTTTCATTATATATCTTCATTAGAGTGAGTTACCACTAATATCCACACTACAGAGTCTATACCAGGCTGTTTTGAGATTTCTTCTGCCAACAGAATCCAAAACTCTTTACTTTAGCTTCAGGCAGACTCTTCTGACAAGGGCAAAGGTACCCACTTCTTTCACCAAAATATCACAAGAACTATTTCTAGGCAACATACTAAAATCTGTCTCCTTTGAAATGTCTTGAGTGAGCCTCCCATAGTTCAAATAACTCTTAGTACCATTGTCTTCCATGTTCCTATTAGTATGGCCCATTAAGCAGCGCTTAAAACATTCCACTGTTTTCTAACCCCAAATACCAAAGTCCAAATTCCTCCTATCACAACAATACCCCAGTCCCTAGTAACAAATTCTGTCTGAGAGTTTCTTATTGCTGTGAAGAGACACCACGACCACAGCAACTCTTGCAAAGAAAACATTTAATTGAGGTGGCTTGCTTACAGTTTCAGAGGTTCAGTCCATTATCATCATGATGGGGAGCATGGTGGCATGCAGGCAGATGTGATTACATCTTGACCAGAAAGCAGCAGGAAGTCAACTGATACACTGGGCGGTATCCTGTGAATATGAAACCTCAAAGCCCACCCCCACAGTGACACACTTCCTCCAACAAGGCCACACCTCCTAATAGAGCCCCTCCCTTTGGGGGTCTCACAGATGTTCCTCCCACTACATTTGCCTTTTCCTTTGATCCTAAGGGGAACTAGTCAGCAGGTGGGTGAGAGTATGGAATGAGACAGATCTAAACTCTCCCTCCGTCCCACATTGTAGCAATAAGGGAATGCACTTGGCTAAGGTGTATAGAATTTTTGGAAAAACTGAGACTGAGTTTAGATGGGCCCTGACAGTTGAACACAAAGGGAAAGGAGGCTTGAGCTAGGTTAGTGTACTTTTGACTGAGCTGTTTAAGGAGCTGACTCCCTGCTGCTTCTCTCTCCAAGACAAAGACTTGGGGAACTTTTTCAATCTCTTGAGGACGCTGTTCTGTCCCACTCAGATCTCCCCTGGTGGGTGGGCAGGAGAGCTCCTGTGTCAGTACCAGTTGAGCTTCCCTTTCCTTGTTTGCATTATTGGGTCCCCTGTGATGGCCCAAACCAGCTAGTTCTGAAGGTAAAAGGGAACTCATCTCATCCTCCAAACTTAAACGTTTGTCTCTGCCAGATAACCTCTTGGGCCCCCTCCTTCCTGACTCTGTTTCCAGGTGTGCTTTGCTGCTGCATTGGTGTGTGCATGCTTGCATGTGTGTGCGTGCATATGTGTGTGTGTGTGTGACCGTGCAAATCTGATTTTAGTAAAACAGCTGCATGCTAAGACTTAGCTTTCCCTGCTTTGTTGTTCTTCTAATTGTTTGAGAAAAAACAATCTGTTTCTGCAACCTTATATGAACTCATGGCAACACTATAAAACCACTTACCAAGAGAAAGAGACACATAGATATGGTGATATTTTCTTTTGTATTAAAATGTTATTTGTATAATAAATAAAGTTGCCTGGGGGTCAGAGCTATTAGCAAGCCATAGGAAAGCAGGGCAGTGGTGGTGTACAGTTTGTGATCATAGCACTTGGTAGACAGAGCTAGGTAAGTCTCTGTGTGTTCAGGGATACAGCCAGTATTGGATACACATGCCTTTAATCTCATTACCAACCATAGAACACCTGGAGGTCTATACAGATAGGCCGTAATGAGGCAGTCCTGTGGTTGGGTTTACAACCAATGAGAAGGCAGAACAGAGACTCTATAAAAAGACTTTAACCCAGAAAGCCTGGCTCCTTCGGAGAGGTAGGACCACTGCAGGAGGAGGAAGGGTAAGGTTTTGGCTCTTAGCTCTGACCTCTTGGCTTTCTTCTTTGCATTGGTTCTGTGTTTCTTATTTATACGACGGTTGGTTACATCTACACATAGATAGTGCAGATGTCTCAAGAGGATGCATCAGCCCGATTTCTTTGCCTCCTTCCCACGTCCACCCATCCTTTCCTGCGCCCAGGCTTGGGATGGCCCTTTGCACTCCTCACTGGTGCCCTGTTCTGGCAGCAGCATTCAAACCATTCCACTGGGTGTCTCACAGATGTTCCTCCCACTCATGAAGCTGCTCTGGTACCTGGTCCATAGCAAGTTTGTGTGAGAATGAGCCAGAGTGGGAGAACTACTTCCTCTGTGTACTCCAAGCCCACCAGGACTCTTCCCCCCAGGGCTGTGTCTCTGCTCCTGTACAGCTAGAGACAGGAGGGACTGAACCACAGTTATCACATTCCATAATTTTACACTGCTTTTGCAAATGGAAATGTGTCTGTCTTCAATTTCAGTCAATTGCCTATTTATCCAATTAATAAAGTCAGGACCTTCTACATATCATTTACTTCTAAGTACAGTGAACTCTACAAGGAACAAAAACATGCAAAATTCATGACCGTAATTGAAACTGCAATCCTGTAGGGGTTTTGACAAATATGCAACAGTTTTACTATGTAAGTACTGTTGTAGAATATTAATTTACGATGTGTTACATTTGTTTGTGCTGTGGAACATTTGTTTAATGATGCAAAGATGTGTTGCATTCCTTTATGTTGCATTTGTCTAACTCTGTGAAGCTGTGATTCTTTGCCTGTCTAAAATACCTGATGGTTTGATAAAGAGCTTTCCAGACAATAGTGAGGCAGGAGAAAGGATAGGCGGGGTTGGCAGGCAGAGAGAATAAATAGAAGGAGAAATCTGGGAGGAAAAGAAGAAAGAAAAGAGAACAAAGAGAGGAGGATTCTAGGGGCCAGCCACCCAGCTACAACAGCCAGACATGGTGTATGAAGGAAAGAAAAGGTATACAGAAATAGAGAAAGGTAAAAGCCCAGAGTCAAAAAGTAGATGGGGATGATTTAAAGTTAAGAAAAGCTGGCAAGAGACAAGACAAATAAGGCCGGGCATTTATAATTAAGACTAAGCCTCTGTGTGTGATTTATTTGGGAGTTGGGTGGTGGGCCCCCTAAAAGAGCAAAAACCAGCAGCAACATTTTGGTGTTACAACATGGGCCCATAGAAAGCTGAACAATATTTTGGCATACAAACATGAGGCTAAAATATCCTTAGGGCCTGAGAAAGCTGAAAAGAAAAAGAAAAATGACATGGCTCCTTTACGAGATGCTGCTGCTCAGCCAGCAGCACTAAATAGAAATTGCAAACTAAGTAAAAAATGCCTGCACAGTGCAGGGCACTGGCATTCCACAGCTGGGGGGTTGAATGCGGTTCCAGGTCAGACAAACCTCCCACTGGCCGCAAGCTTTAGGCTTGGCTCTCACAAACCTAGAAGCCGGCAGAGCCAACCAAGAGAGCCATGTGGAAGATTCAGGTGTAGCTTAGCAGTCTAAAGTTTGCGTGCAATCAAAAATAAGACTAGAGATACACAGTAAAAGAGGTCCAGATGGAAAAAAAAAAACCTGTAAACAAGTTCCAGTGTTTTACAATGTGCATAGGTGTAAGAAAGAAAAGAAAATGGGTAGACAGTCATAGAAAGAAATAAGTGGTTTAAAAATAAAGGCTTTAAAGAAAGAGCAAAAGAATAAGCCATGTAGAGATGGGAAATACACAAGGACTCTGAATCCAGTGTGCTATTGTGTTGATATTGAATTTTTTGAATGTTGATGAGCAAATGATTGTGAATAGGAGGTCAAAATTGAGCCAACCTAGATACTTTAGGGCTATCATAACTTTAAAATGTGAGTCAAAAAATGTATTTTTTTTTTGTTTTTGTTTTTTTATGTATACAGCATGTATGAGCGCAGGCCAGAAGAGGGCACCAGATCTCATTACAGATGGTTGTGAGCCACCATGTGGTTGCTGGGAATTGAACTCAGGACCTCTGGAAGAACAGTCAGTGCTCTTAACCTCTGAGCCATCTCTCCAGCCCCCCAAAAATGTATTTTTTTTAATGGAAATCAAAAATGCTTTGGAGTTTTGTTCCTACAGGAGTCAAGAGGCTGTGGATTTCTTCAGGAATAATATAGAGCCTAAAGATACTTCATCCACAGACTGCAGGAAGCAGTTTGGAGAAAATGATGTCCACATTCCCAAGAGTTGGGGTGTGTGGATCATCTTTGGTTATTTGGTGAGTTATGGATGTTTGCTATCATTTAGGAGAATTTTGGTGTATTGATACAAATTTGAAGTTAAATTTGTCACATTGTATATATATTTCTACTTTTGTTTTGGGTTTTGTGCTTATGTAGCTCATTTAAAAAATGCAATGTATAATTAAGAAATGAGGTTAGTAGTTAATCTATAATAACCAAACTTGTAGTCACATTGGGTATGTTTTCAAGGTTAAATAGGTATATTTTAGATAGATAAAAAGTCTTCAAACACTTCAAAGACCTATACAATATGGCATTTTAAATGTTTTCATAACAATGAGACAAATCTGCTCCTGATAGCACCAATTTACTTCAGAGATGATGGGCATCAAAGAAACTATTTATGGAGTTTGCTTTCTTTGTGGCAAGGTTAGCCACTGGGGAAAGAAACTGCTCTTGCGTTTGACTGTTGACAATGTTCTGTGCAGACTGGACATGCAGGACACACAGGAAAAAAGACTATTGAACTTTGTCAAAACAAGGCAGGAGAGTCCTTCAAAATTGCTGCTTCACAGAAGAATCTGCCAGATATTCTGTAGGATGCACAGGAAAATGACTGACAAACTTTACCAATACAAGGCCAGACAGTCCTTCAAATTTCCTGCCTCATTGAAAAGTCTGTCAGATACTCTAGGTCTATAGGCTGAAAGATGGATGCCCCAATGTTGCAGAGGAACTTTGGGTGACTGCCCAGGCAGCCAAATGTCTCTGTTGTTAGGCAGTATTACATCTTTCTGGGTATTTGATGGAGGAGTTGAAGACTAGATAGTTACAGTTGCAGTTTTCCTTAGTTATGATAGAAAGTAAGTTAGGTGTACTCACTAAGATAGGATAGAAAATGCATTATTTTCTCTGAATATGCTAACTATAAATGGACAGAATATTGTAAATGTAATTCTTCCTTGAAAATTGTTTTTGTTGTGTATAGTTTTACTATGTTAAAGTTAAAACCTTTCTTTTTATTTAGAAAAAAGGGGGAAATGTTGTAGAATATTATTTTAAGATATGTTACATTTATTTGTGCTGTGGAATATTTAATGATGCAAAGATGTGTTGCATTCCTTTATGTTGGATTTGTTTAGCTCTGTGAAGCTGTAATTCTTTGCCTGTCTAAAATTCCTGATAGTCTAATAAAGAGCTGAATGGTTGATAGTGAGGCAGGAGAAAGGATAGGCAGGGTTGTCAGGTAAAGAGAATAAATAGAAGGAGAAATTTGGGAAGAAAAGAAGAAAGAGGAAGGACAAGCAGAGGAGGACTCAGGGGCCGGCCACAGAGCTACACAGCCACAGAGCTACACAGTCAGCCACGGAGTAGGAGTGAAAATAAGATTACAGAAGTAAGAAAAGGAAAAAGCCCAGAGACAAAAGGTAGATGGGATAATTTAAGTTAAGGAAAGCTGGCAAGAAACAAGCCAAGCTAAGGCAGGCATTTATAATTAAGAATAAGCCTCTGTGTGTGATTTATTTGGGAGCTGGGTAGCAGGCCCCTTAAAAGAGCAAAAACAACCAATTACAAGTACCATGAACAATTATATGTTTGTACCTAAAAAAAATGTTTGTACCCTAAAGCTATCTGTAGGCTATAAAAATGTCCTGATAGAGACCTGTAAGAAGTACAGAAGTAGCTGTGTGTCTGAGAGGAAAAAGAGAGCAGTATATCTGCATGGAGTGAGTGAAGAGGAACCAGTAGAGATGAGGGTAGAGGTAGTCAAGGGCAGCTAAGTCAGGCAGTATTGGACCCAGTCAATGAAAAGGCTGGATTCAATTTGAAATGTAATGGGAAGCTCTGACTGGCTTTTAAAGTAGGTTGTATTTATATATTTGGGGATGTGTGTATTTCTCTCTCTCTCTCTCTCTCTCTCTCTCTCTCTCTCTCTCTCTCTCT
>CABHPQ010170877.1:81122-94553 GCA_902168405.1 Peromyscus aztecus
CACACACACACACACACACACACACACACACACACACACACACACACAGGTGGGGGTGGGGCACCTTATTGGAAAGAACGCAGTCAGCTGAAGAGGGAGGGTGGTTAGAATGATTAAAGTTCATTGTTTACGTGTACGAGGCTGCTAAAGGATAAACAGTTTAAGAAGATTATAATTCAAACATTAAAAACAAGAAAAAAGTGATTTGATATAATCGTCCTTATGCTTGCTTTTTTACTGTTAAGAGAGGAGCATGTTCTAGTCAGTCTAGAAAAGGGCAGGAAACATTAATGTGGGATCCAGAAAAATCTCAGTTGACATAAAAAAAGAAAAAGCGGGGGTGAGGGGCATGCTGTTGTTCTAAAGTTTCTGTCATTGGCTTTCAGACCCTCTGGCTCACCATTTGTGAGATAAAAACAACCTAGCTCACATATTCTGAACTGAATCTGCTCTCTGAAGGCTGTGCCAGAGAGTAAGGGGGAAGCAAGACTTGTCCCTCGGGGTTCAAACCCAATCTCATCAGTGAGAAGGTGGGACCTGTGTCCTGGTGGGAGAGGGCCGTTTAAGAGGGCAGCCCCAGGAGCACAGTGGAGGGCAGCAGCTCTGAGTGCAGGTCCAGGGTAAGCTAAGCGACTTAGGAGTAAAAGGCCAGTTAGTTTCAAACCCCACAAACTTTGATTCTCAGGATCAAGATTTAAAAGGGGAAGAAGTCATGGGAAAGATCCAGTGGACAGTGTGATTGGAAAAAAATGTGACTCTCTCTGTGAGTCTTTTCCCAAAGGCCTCTGAAGTGCTTTGTGTGGAACAAAAGCCAAAGGGGACAAAGTTGCCTTAAGCACACACATGCTCACAGAGGTACTTTAAGTCATTTTATGAATAATTCATTTACATGGACATCAACATAAACAGCATATTCAAATATAAGTTAACACAGGGTATCTCCACATTATTGTGAAGTTTTTCTTCTAAACTCGTAACTACCATGTTAGATAATGGTGGACTTAGATAAAAATTTTATTTATTCTTCCTTCCTGAAAATAATCAAACGTTGCTTCTAGAATGTACTAGTTCACCAAAAGCATTACTCCCTAGATGACCAATTCTAAAGTCCTGAGTTTTCCCATGCTTGTGTTCCCACTGGCCTCATTTAGTAAATTCCAGATTCCCAGGGTGTTCAGGAGGGTCAATGGATTCTCATGTTCAAACTTTATTTACTTTTTATCTCCACTTGACTCAGATTAAATAGTCAAGCTTTTTAGCAAGAGAAATGATCTGAAAAGGAGCAATATTGTTTTGGCAATGGTTAAAATGAATTAGAAAATTCTGTGTCATTGTGGACAGATTCAACGACTCCAAAATGTTCGGTTGGTTTATTTAATTGCAGTTTTACTAATAGGTTGTAATGGGAGAATGAAAACTTGTCAGTACAGCCGGTTTCTTACTTAACACCATGAACTATCCTGGATGTAAATGACTCTTTTAATTGTGCTTTGGGTTTATCTGGCTAACATCTGGGGCATGATCTAGCATAAAGCATCAAAAAATACAGAAATGCATGTCATGGCTAAGAACAGTTCTGGTTGTGATTTATACCAGAGAAGATGAATTAGTAATGTCTTGAGCAGTTTTTATTGCTAAGACTTTCATTGTTTTGACTTAGAATTTTGAACAAACAAAAGTGTTTCCTAGTAAAAAATGAAAACCACATTAAACTCAAGCAGATTAAAAAAAACACAATCACATTTTTACTTCTTAAAGCATTGGAGTCAAGATATATTTAAAACAATAATTAAGCTTTGGAATAGATATGATAATGGAAACTTTCTTCCTGTGTGGGTTCTAGCCAGAATTCCAGATCTAAATTGAGAAATGTAAACACAATTATCCCTCTTACAAAACAGGGTGGACGTTTCTTACTGTCAGTGCATTGACTTTAGGGGTCATATAATGCTCTGTTTAGGTGTTGTCCTGTCCATGTGTATAACATGTGTTACATGTGTGTAACACCTTTGCCTTCTAGTCACTGGATGTTCAGGGCTCTTCCAATACTGCTTTCCATAAGTGGCAACAACCACTATCTTTTCAGACAATGTCATGTGTCCTTAGATGGGAAAGAGGGCCCAAAAATCCACCTCTAGTGAAGAACCAGAACACTAATAGATTTACCCATTCAGCACAGTGTTAACATTTAAAAGCAAAATTGACCTGTGGGGACAGGAGTGATCACATCTCCCCAGTACTTACAGGGCTGAGGCAGAAGTATGGTGGGTTTGAGGGCAGCTGAGCTGCACAGTTACACCATGTTTCAAATCAAACAAACCAAGAAATAAACAAACAAACCAACAAAAATGTACTCATGGAAAATATATGAATGACTAATAGTCTTTGCTATAGACATCCCTGCCCTGTAATAGAGGGTTGTTATGTATTCATCCATCTCTCTGGCACACAGCAAACAGAAAACACTCTCCTGTGAACTTTCAGCACTATTGCTAAGTGACATATTGAGAGGAATGGGGATAATGACAAGGCCTTTCTGTTTTCAAATCCATGAATTTACTGGCATATTACCAAAATTATGGTTAAAGTAACCGAAGTGTAAATTGTAGAATTCTCATATTGACTTAATTTTAGAACAGAAAATATTGTTTAGGTTTAGAGAAAAACAAGTTGTCAACAGTTTTGGAAGTTTCTAGGAATGTCTAATTATTTATGCCAGACCTTGGGAATGAAATTATGCCTTTTCTACTTAATGTTGCAGTAGAGAATTGTAGTTCCATCTTTTTACCTACGTGGATTTTGTATTTATAGCATTCAAGTGTAAGATTGAGAGTATTACTGTTGTTAATTTGCTGATGTCAACAGATCATTATGCATACTTATCAGTTCTTTGTAACTTTGAATTTCTCTGGAGTTAAACGAAAATTGATATATTGTAAGATTTACAGCATTTAGGTACATCTGAAAGAGTATGTGTATTGGTCTTTATGGAGTCATTATTTGCATTAGCTTTTACACCGGATTAAAACCATCACTTCACCTTGTTATTAGCCTAAAACAGGTATGTTGTCCACTACAATGAAAATACTTATTCACTTACGAGTGAGTACAAACCATGTCTGTTTTTCTGGGTCTGGGTTACTTCAGGATAAGTTTTTTTCTAGTACCATCCATTTGCCTGCAAATTTCCTGATGTCATTGTTTATAACAGCTGAGAAATACTCCGTTGTGTAAATGCGCCATATTTTCTTTATCCATTCTTTGGTTGAAGGGAATCTAGGTTGTTTCCAGGTTCTGGCTATTACAAATAAAGCTGCTATGAACATAGTTGAGCAAGTGTCTTTGTGGTATGATTGAGCATTCTTTGGATATATGCCAAAGAGTGTTATCATTGGGCCTTGAGTTGGATTGTCAATTTTCTGAGAAATTTCCATATTGGTTTATAAAGTGGCTGTACAAGTTTGTACTCCCAACAGCAATGGGGGAGTGTTCCCCTTACTCTGCATCCTCTCCATCATGAGCTATCACTTGTGTTACTGATCTTATCTATTCTGACAGGTGTAAGATAGAATCTCAGAGTTTTGATTTGCATTTCCCTAATGGTTAAGGATGTTGAATATTTCTTTAAGTGTTTCTTGGCTATTTGAGTTTCTTCTGTTGGGAGTTGTCTGTTTTGATCTGTACCCCATTTTCAAATTAGATTATTTGGTATTTGATGCCTAGTTTCTTGAGTCCTTTTTGTATTTTGGAAATCAGCCCTCTGTCAGATGTGGTGTTGGTGAAGATCTTTTCTCATTCTGTAGGCTGCTGTTTTGTCCTATTGACAATGTCCTTTCCCTTACAGAAGCTTTTCAGTTTCACAAGGTCCCATTTATTTATTGAGCAAGTATCTTTGTGGTTTGATTGAGCATTCTTTGTATATATGCCAAAGAGTGGCATTGTTGGGCCTCGAGGTAGATTAATTGTCAATTTTCTGAGAAACTCCCATATTGATTTACAAAGTGGCTGTACAAATTTGCACTCCCAACAGCAATGGAGGAGTGTTCTCCTTGCTCCACATCCTCTCCAGCACGAATCAATCTTAGTACTTGTGCTACTGGTGATCTGTTCATGAAGTTGTCTCCTATGCCAATGCATTTAAGGCTATTTTCCACTTTGTCTTCTATCAGGTTCAGTGTAACTGGATTTATATTGAAGTCTTTGATCCACTTGGACTTGAGTTTTGTGCAGGGCAATATATATGGATCTATTCTTCTACATGCCTACAACCAGTTAGACCAGGACCATTTGTTAAAGATGCTTTCTTTTTTCCATGTATACTTTTGGCTTCTTTGTCAAAAATCAGGTGTCTGTAAATATGTGGATTTATGTCTGGGTCTTCAATTTTATTCCATTGATCCACCTATCTGTTTTTATGTCAATATTATGTGATTTTTATTACTATTGCTCTGTAGTAGAGCTTGATTTCGGGGATGATGATACCTCTGGAAGTTCTTTTATTGTACAGGATTGTTTAGCTATCCTGGGTTTGTATTTTTCCATATGAAGTTGAGTATTGTTCTTTCAAGTTCTTTAAAGAATTGTGTTGGGATTTTAAAGGGGATTGCATTGAATTTGTAAATCACTTTTGGTAAAATAGACATTTTTATTATATTCATCCTACCAATCCATGAGCATGGGAAATCTTTCCATCTTTTGATATCTTCTCCAATTTCTTTCTTCAAGACTTGAAGTTCTTGTCATATAGGTCCTTCACTTGCTTAGAGTTACACCAAGATATTTTATATTATTTGTGACTATTGTGAAGGATATTGTTTCCCTATTTCTTTCTCAGCCCTTTTATCACTTATATATATAGGAGGGCTACTGACTTTTTTGAGTTAATCTTAAATCCAGTCACTTCACTAATGGTGTTTATCAGCTGTAGGAGTTCCCCGGTAGAATTTTCGGGGTTACTTATGTATACTATCATATCATCTGCAAATAGTGATGCTTTGATTTTTTTCTCTTCCAATTTGTATCCCCTTGATATCCTTTAGTTGTCTCATTGTTCCAGCTAGAACTTCGAGTACTATATTGAATAGATATGGAGAGAGTGGACAGCCTTGTCATGCTCCTGATTTTAGTGGAATTGCTTTGAGTTTCTCTTTATTTAATTTGATGTTGGCTATTGGCTTGGTGTATTGCCTTTATTATGTCTAGGTATAACCATGGATCCATAGACCCAGACAGGCTATGTAACAAGGAGGATTCAAGTGGGGGTGGGATGCTTGGATCTCTCTGAGGAGAAATAGAAGAGATTTCATGAGTGGACTGGGGGTGGGAGGGGATCGGAACATGAAGGATCAGGTGGGGAAAGAATGAATGGGAAAGTACTGAAAGACAACTGAAATGGGAGGCATTTTGGGATGAGGCAGAAACCAGGTGCAAGAGGAACTCCCAGGAATCTACAAGGATGACCCAAGCTAAGACTCCTAACAATAGTTGATTTGTAGCCTGAACTGGCCATCTCCTGTGACCAGGCAAGACTTCCAGTGGAGGGATTGGAACACCAACCCAGCTTCTTGACCTTCAACCTGCCTAGGGGGTGCGCTGGGGTAAGGGTGGTGCACAGATTGTGGGAGTGGCCAACTAGTGGCTGGTCCAGCCTCAGAACTATGCCATGAGAGTGAGCCTACCCCTGATATTGCCTGGAGCACCAGGACCAAGAGGCTAGATGGTCCAGAGACCTAGGATAGAACCCAACAGGATTGGAGTGAAAAATGTCAATATAATGATGCCTAATGATATTCTGAGCAGGCTCTCCATAAGGCCCCCAATAAGTCTGCTATATTTATAGATTGGTGCCTAGCCCAAATGTCAGCAGAGAGGCTTCATCCAGCAACTGATGGAACAGATGCAGAAACTCACAGCCAAACATTAGGCCTAGCTCAGGAAATCCTGCTGAAGAAAGGGAGGAAGGATTGTAGGAGCTCAAGTGGTTAAGGACATCACAATAAAACCCACAGAATCAACTAACCTGGCCTCACAGGGGCTCACAGAGACTGAACTGATAACCAGGGAACCTGCATGGCACTGACCTAGGCACTCTGCACATATGTTACAGTCATGTAACTTGATCTTCTTGTGGGACTCCTAACAATGGGAACAGGGGCTGTCTCTGACTCTGTTATCTGCTTTTGGGACCCTACTCCCTCATACTTCGTCACCTGGTCCAGCCTTAATATATGGGGAGGTGCTTAGTCTTACTGCAACTCGATATTCCATGTTTTGTTGGTATCCATGGGTGACCTGCCATTTTCTGAATAGAAATGGAGGAGGAGAGGATGGGGGGTGGTGTACAGAGGGGAAGTAGGGGGAAGAGACTGGGAGGGAGGAGCTAGGGGAAACTGTTATTGGGATGTAAAAATAAAAAATAAAAAAAGATTCTCAAGACTTGTTGAATTTGATACAGACCTGGATTCTGTATCAAAATGCACGTTAGAAACCAGAGAATTCAAAATGACTGAATTCCACTGCCTTCCTCTCTCCTGTCAATCTCAGGCTCAGATGTGAATCCATTGCTTTTGCTTTGGGCAGCATCTGTCTTTCCTCTTTCTGGGACTGCTCTGGTCTTCCATGTATGCTGACAGCCACTCAGGACTCCTCACAGCGCTGTCTCATACCCACCTGGGCTCTTTTGCAAAACCTCTATTGAGTTTGCTGAAGTTGCTCAGCTTGTTTCTATCCATCCGTCTGTCTGTCTCTGTCTTTCTCTTGTTAGTGATAATTAAATCGTTTGCAAATAAATCACATCCTGCTCCCATTCCCCATTTGTCCATTTTCTGTGTGTGTGCATGTGTGTGTGTGAAGACTGGAGGCCAACACTGGGTGGCTTCCTCAATTGCTTTCCACTTTATTTTGTGAGACAAGGTCTTTCACTAAACCTGGAGCTTACTGATTTGCCTACACTTGCTGGCTAGTGAGTTATGGGGATCCTCCTGTCTGTCTCCCCAGTGCTGGGATTGTATGAGTATGATACTGTGCTTGGCTTTAACATGGGAACTGGGGATTGAACTCAGGTCCTCACGCTCTCAAGGCAAGGCCCTTACTGATTGAACCATCTCCCCAGGTCCCTATGTGCCAATTGTCTGGGCCACAGTTAATGACTACTATTGGCTATATGTCCTTACAGAATTTTCAAAAAGCCATTAAGAAAATACCATTATTTTCCCCTGTCACACGAGAGTGCGGCATCCATGATGTACAACACACTGCTTCTTCCCTTAGTGGTTCTCAGTGGGGGAATCGTTCCCTAGTGATGCCCAGGGATTTTGCTTGTTCTCTCTTAGGGCTATGCTATTTGATTATATGACTATATGCTGATTCCACTACAAATAGACACTGAAGTTCTGTTTTTTCACTACCACAAACAGTTAGCAATGAAAACATTTAAGCATTTTTTTGCATAATTATAAACATACATGCCAGAAAAAGTCCCAGAGTGAATGGAAGGGTGAAGGAGTACATGCAGCTTTCACTTTGGCAGATACTGAAAAAAATCACCTTTCATAAGGACCAGCTAAATAGTACCATATAAGAGTGACTACTTTCCAACTGCTTGGACACAGGGAGTCACCACAATTTTAAACTCTAATCATATAAGAGATAAAGTGACATAGTTTTAAATCACATTATTTTTCTTTTTCAGATTGAGATCTATGATTAAATTTTGGATGAGCCTTTTGAACTTTTGTAGATGTTCCACTTGAACTTTATATTTATTAGCAATGTGAAGTTATAGGGAAGGGAGCTTTGATCAGAAGGTAAGACCTCATGATGGACCTCTCAGCTACCACTGAGTGGGCATGGAGGTCAGGTTGACCTAGCCCAGAGGAGGTGCTTAGTTTAGGTTATTTAGTTTTTTTTAGAGTGAGCTCCAAATTTATCTACCAAATGCCTTAATTTTTAAACTACCAATTTGCAGTCTGAGAATCTATGAGTTCTAAGACTGTCAATGTATTTAATAAATTGTCTTTAATTAATGATGCCAGATATTTTCACTTTTCTGTGTAAGTTCTTTGGGATTATGATCAAAGGATAATTCTCCTCCCTCCTGTCTCCCCACTTCTACCCTCTTCCCCTTCATCCCCCTTTCTACCCTTTCCTTCCTCCCTCCCTTTCTGTTTTCGTCACTCCCCGTTTCCTTTCTTCCTTTTTCTGGGCCTGAGGATGGAACCCCGGGCAATGTGCATGCTGGACAATTGTTCTTCCACTGGACTGTATCTCAAGCCTCAGTGGTACTTCTTTATTATGGCATTTCCGAAAGCCTCCATTTTTATCACACAGAGAAGAAAACATGGAGGGGATTCTCATCAAAACTTTGTTGTCTGGATACTATTCCACTACATTTTCTTCTGTTCATATGTAGCTAGCCTCTGGCATGTAGCTCATATTCACATGCCAGAGGCTGAATGTGAGTGCGCATTGAGTGCCCACTGCTATTTTAGGCATCTACTGTTTTTATTTCAGCTCAGCAAAGACAGATACTTGGGTTTCATCAAATTTACTAACACAGTGAGTAGGATGGCGTATGGATGGACAGCACATACTGTGCAATCTATTGAAAGACCAAGACTGCAATCGAGACACCCTGGATCTATTCTTGGATCTGCCCTTATCTCGCTGTGAATATTGGGAAGTCCTTTCATCTCCATGGGCCTTAGCTTTCTCATCCACAAAAAATGTAATGTTGACTAGAATAGATGATATTTACATCCCTTCTAGTTTTAACATTCTAAGATCATAATGCCCATATGCTGCTTTTACAGTTGAAAAGATACCCAAGAACCTACACTGATATGCTAACAAAGATAATTGTGCCCATACCTCTCCAAGTGTTTATAATCTTTCCTTTTTTTTCATCTAGCAGTAGAAGGACACAGATATCTCACAGATATCTTCTTTAGAATTTGTCCTTACATATATCTGATTTTAATAACAGAATTTGGTCTTATTTGCATTCAAAAACTTCCTAGGACATTAAATATTCAACAAGCATAACACATCTTTGTTGAAGTATTTCTAAGTGAACAAAATTTCACGACATACATATATCAGTGAAAAGCTTTAACAACAGGTAGATTCCAAATAAGCTAAAAGTACTGAGAGACTGGATAGCATAAGTGACGTTCTGATGTTGTCCTTCAGGACAGCTTAGTGGAATAGAATTTCTTATAGACTAACTCTTCACCTAGAGCAAAGTTACTTGCTTATGAACCTGGAGACATAAACTCACTTTGAAAAATGCTTAGGAGCATCCTACCATACTCACTTTTCTCTATAACCATCCTTAGTTCACTGCCATCTTCATGCTGGGGTATTATTATTCAGACTAAGCAATTTTGTCAGCTCTAGAAGTAGGTTAAGTCATAAACTGTTAAAATGTATCTTATTTCTAGAGGGGAATGGAGACTAATGGGGGAGGTTCATAGGGGAGAGAGATGGAAGCATAGGCAGAGAAGGTCATTTGGAGAGGGATAACCAACACTAAGAATGCATTTCAAGCTGTATGGAAACATTTATTTCAGATTTTCTAACTTAATGGGGTAAAGGTTTCTGAAGTATTCCCTTATAATATTCTGTATTTCTTTGGTGTCTATTGTAATGTTTCTCTGTGTTCCTTTTTCATGCTGATAACTTGGTTTGTCTCTCTTTCTTTCTTTTTTCATTGGTTAGTTGGGCCAAGTATCTGTCATTCTTGTTTATCTTTCTGGAGAACCAGTTCTTGTGTTCACTGATTCCTTGTCTTGTTTTCTTTGTTTCTATTCCATTATACTTCTTGGAGTCTGCTGGGTTGGGGTTTGCTTTGTTTTCATATTTCCAAATTCTCAAGTTGCATCATTAAGTCATTTGCTTGTGGTCTTTTTTATTTTTTAATGTAGGCACTTAGGGCTATAAATTTCCCTTTTAGGACTGCTTTTAATATGTCCTAGGGGTTTTGTTGTATTGTGTTTTCATTTTCAGTTAGTTCCAGAAATATTTTAATTTCTATTGATTTCTTCTTCTACCCATTCATCATTTGGCAATGGATTACTTAATCTGAGTTTATACACTTACTAGAGTTTTACTTGCTGTTGATTTTAAGTTCTATTGCATAACAGTCAGCTAGGATATATGGGATTATTTAAAAATTTATATATTTATTCTGAGGTTTTTCTGTTTATTTTTTGTCCAGATGGCCTATCTATTGGAGAAATGGGTGTTAAATCAGCTTTGTGTTAATCTATGTCTTTAATTCCTTTAGTATGCCCTTTAACAAATTAGGTGAACTGGAGTTTGGTGTGTTCATGTTTAGTGCTGTGATATTTCTCTGATTAATTGATCCTTTAATTAGAATGTAGTACCCTTCTTTGCTTCTTCTCCTTTGTTTTAGTTTGATGTCTATTTTGTCAGATATTATGATGGCAATACCTGCTTGCTTCTTGATCTCATTTGCTTGGGATACTTTAGTCCTATCCTTAAAGTTTAATTGGAATTACCCTACACAGGGGATAACAATCTTCTCAGAAGTCATAGGGTACCAAAAAAAATGCCAAGTGCCAGATGCGGGATACGGCTCCTCCAAATGTTGGTTAGGGATGTCCTGAGCAGCTGCCAAAAATGATACATCTGACTGCCATTGCTTTTGGTTTGCCCATGGGAACTTGATGGTAAAACCCTATTGCTGAAGGCACCACACACTTTCGTCATAGGAGATGGGAAAATCAAATTGATACTGACCAGGATGCCTCCCGCAGTGCTGTCTAGCTTTCATAGTACTGGAAGGTGTTATGCTGGGGGCACAGCATCAATAGCCACATCCAGCTGTGAACCCTGTAAACTACAATAATGATCAGTATGCTAATACAGTCCCATAGGCACAATAGTGTCCTCTTTTTTTTTTTCAAATAACCCCACCCAGGCCAATTTGTGTTGATAGTGTCTTCCTAAGTGTGGGGCTGTCCACTGGAGCATGGTTTACCTACTAGGGACCTACCACACCTCTAAAGAAAGCCTGTCCTTCCCTCCCTGAGAAGACATCAACTGCCAATAGGTCTTCATTTAGGGGTGGGGATGCATGAGCCTCCCCCTCCCTTTGTGTTAGTGGAGTGCCCAGTCACAAATGAGAAGTGTATATCTTCCTCCCAGAGGGCTTGGGGTCCGTAACAGAAAGACTGTAAGAGCAAGTGGACGGGCAAGACTGGAGCAAAACTGTGTTTTCTGCATATGACAGGGGCAACATATGCTGTATTCACTGACACACAGCAACTGGTGGCTGCCTGAGCAAGACCCACACAAGATCAAGCTAATTTATTCTAACACAAAAAGAGGACATGCTGTTGGGAATGGGTGGGGAGGAGGGTATATGTGGGGAGGAATATGATCAGAATTCTTGGGTAAAATTCTCAAAGAATTAATAAAAGCATATTATAAAGAAAATATCCCATTTCAATGATTTTCAATCAAATTTTAAATATATAAAGTAATTTTATTGGTTACCTCTTATCTTAGTTTCCTTTCCTAATGTGATAAAATACCAACTTGGAAGCAGAGAGAAAGAGAGAGAGGAAGAGAGAGAGAAAGAGAGAGAGAGAGAGAGAGAGAGAGAGAGAGAGAGAGAGAGATTTGGCTCACTTTTTCTGGTTACAGTTCCTGCTGCAGAAAGAGCCAAGACCGGGGAACTTGTGGCAACTGATCCCGTCAGAGTCCAGAGAAGACAGCAGTGAACTCATGCACATAATGGTAATGCTCATCTCTCTCTCTTCACTCTTACACAGGTCAGAATCATCTGCTGAGGGAATGGAGCCACCCACAGTGGGTAATACTTCCTATCTCAATTAATGTAATCAAGACACCCCCAAGATGATATCATCCTAATTTTCCTCCTTGGGACTCACTTCCCAGATATTTCTAGATTGTGTCAAGTTGACAATTAACACTAAATATCATAGCCCTAATGCAAAATATTTAGATGAATATTATTAACTTACCATTGTCACTTTGGATATATAATTAGTAGCTCTTCATTATTTCCAAATTATACTGATGCAATGAAAGGGAATGAATTTTTGGAGTCTTTTGTGTAAGTACCAGTTTTATCAATTAACACCTGCAATGAATTTGTTTTATCATTTATCTGAGTCTCATTTTGTTTATTTCTCAAATAATGGTTCTAATATCGTTCAAATTGTTTTGCTGTTAGAAATAATATATGGCTACATAAAACTACCCAAGCACAGCAGATTAGACAGAAGTAGCTGTCGTATCATCATTATGAGCAACCACTTAGAACCAAACACCTCTAGAAAAACTTCCTCTGGGTTTTTCACATAAGGCAAATATTAGGAAATTAGCTCCTGCTGATTTACTTCATTTTCTTTATGCTGTTTGAGAACATCTAGCAATATATATATAATGAACATTTGGCGATTGGACAAACTCAAGGAGGGCTGATTTACTGCTCACACAATACAGTAATAGATTACTGTGTATAGACTATGGTGAAAAGAGAGGCCTGAAATGCCAACAATAGACCCTTTAGTGAGCTCTTTTTTCTTATAACTGCTATTCCCAAATTCCTTTTACCATAAAAATATCAGCATCATATTTTATTTAATGCAACTGGCCCTTGTTACTATTAAGTTTGAAAATTCAGGAGGAAAGCATGTTCTTACAGGAGAAAAGATCAAACTCTTAGAACGGGGTGATGTGGAGGGCTCAGGGTGGGTTTCAGAGCTCAGAGACTCATTCTTTCTGCATAGCAGATCCCAGTCACAGCATCGCTGCAGATCCTAGCCTCTAGGTGGCGAGGGAACACTGGGATGCACCACAAAACTTTCCCAGGCTGCAGCAGCACAGACCTCTTCCTATCTAATAGCGGTAAAGGAGAAACACTCAGGGCTGTGATGTCAATGAACTGAAGTTACTAGTTATGTTCTCAATATAAATGCCTAGCTCATATTTTTCAAGCCAATGTATACTCATTAACAACATGGAATTGCTTATTTGTAGGCAAAGATGTACAGAGATTAATACAGCAAACTGATTTAAAACAAAACAAAACAAAACAAAACAAACAAAACAAAACAAAATAAAACAGCATTCTTCAGAGCATGGCCTTTCAGTGCTTTAAGGGAAATGTCTTCCTGTGGGTATGTAGAGACCGTAAAGACGGCAATATGAGAACTCAAAATGATCTGCGTTGGAATCCTGGCTCCTCACTTTCTGTGTGTCCTTGGGCAAGATGCACTGGCTGAGTTTTGGGTTGCAGTTGGGAGATAGTATCAGCATCTACATCATGGGTGGCCCTACAAATTAAAAAAAAATGCTTGACATAAAGGGTTTGGTACATAACTTGATACATGGTAAGTGCCCGTCACTGGCAGACTTTAAGCCTGACCAGGTACTGAT
>CABHPQ010170878.1:0-32401 GCA_902168405.1 Peromyscus aztecus
AAGTATTTCCACCCAGGAACCAAAAACGACTCCAAAATTTATAAACCCCACCATAGCTCTTCACTTGAGGTGCTTTAGAAGAAAATATGCCACTTCATTTCTTGGAAGAACGCATGGTATGGGATAAACAGAAAAAAATGTTTTTTAAGAGATTATTATATTCTATTTTTACCAAGGACTGGGGACAAATGTAATCAATCAATAAATGCATCAAATGAGCAGACTGTTTATGTAATCCCAGAGCATAGATTGTAACCCAAGCCCTAACCCAAAAGTATAAAATATATTACTGTGACTTTGAGATAAGGCAAATTAATTAGAAACAGGATTTAAAAGTCTCACCTACCAAGGAAGTATAAACCTAGGCTTTGGTTGTGTTTTGTTTCATTTTGGTTTGCTTTGGTTTGCTTTGGTTTGGTTTAAACCATGCAGCTTTAGACAAAACTGTTAGGTTAGGCTCTCAAGTTTTCTTGCATGTTCTATGCAATATTTCTTGAAGGACATTTTTGTTTCATAGAAACACAAGCTATGGACCCAGAAAGGTATGTTGAGTTCTACTAGCTCCGCAATCACAGGCATGTTATTTCATGGCTCTGAGTATCCCATTTGTGTGTGATAAGGAGTCAACATCATACCCGGTCTAAAGAGTTAGTTTTAAAAATTAATGAGATAGCAAATAAAATGCCTACTATTTTACCAGCAGAAGCAGACTGAGCAGCTTATCATTGATCGTCATTATCACTTCCCATAAAATTGAGAGGTACTAAAAAAAGAGTAGCCATTGTAGGAGCCAAATACTGAACTCTTAAATTATAAACATGTTCCTAAAATATGTATTTAGCCCTGGTGAATAGAAACCATTGAAGAAAAATAACAAACTATGTATACATTACTTTTCCCTAAGCCAGTTTATTTAGAGGAGATATGGAACATATATGAGAATACCTATTGAACTAATACAAAAGTATTAATGACCGAATGACTTATCCCAGCCTGAAGTGAGAAAATAAGACCCACAGGAATTTCCACTCAGAGCAGTACAGAGGCTAGAGGAAGAGATGCCTCTGTTGAACAGAACATCGCCAGCCAGAGGACTAAAATATGAATGGAAGACATTTATGTGGCATAGACATAAATTAATCAGTATTGTCCCCAAAGAAGTAGGCAAGGTCCACCTAGTTGGGCTATATCTTCGACCAAAGTAAAGGTGATCCTAAAATTGCCAGTTTGGCCCCAGATCACAGATTCAGTCAAATCCAACCAAAATAAACTACTATACTAGAAGCCAAAACATGGGAGCAATTCATACAGGAATAGCAAGGTACAAGTGACTTAGAGGGAAAATGGTGAAATGGGGGGCATCTTTAATTAGGGAGGGGTGTAGGTCAATACAGGAAAAGGAAGGAAGAAAGTAAACGATAGTAAAAGTCACAACAAGTCTTATTGTTACTGATTTACTTAAAATTACGTATAAATCTGTATGTATAACATACATGTGTAGTTTAAAGGAAAATTTCCCACCTAGGCTGACATTTCTTCTCACAAGAGCCATAGGCAATACAACAAAAATCCCAACGCCAGGCATGGGAAGCCTCCTTTTGAGTTGTTGGTCAGGGTTGCTCAAGTGACTCCCAAATCATTATAGGTTGTCATCAATGCCCTTGATCACCTCTCAGAGGTGGAAGGCAAGTCCCTGTAGCGGAAGACACCATGCCCTTTGTACACAGAGCCCAGGGCATCCGGTATGAAAACCTCCTCCTTGAGGACTAGCTTCCATGGTACCAGAAAATGCCATTCAATCTTCCAAGGGAAGGAAGCAACCAATAGTCCTGCCCACCTATGAAGCCTATGAACTACAATGACCGCCGTGGCGTAATTACCCTAAGAGTATGACAGTGGCATGCATATCTTGGAGGCAACCAACGGTTCTCTGATTGGACTTAATGCTTTCTCAACATGAGGGAAATCAGGCTTGGTACTGAAACTAGCCAACTACTGGGCCTCTAAAAGATCATGAGTCTTGGGGAACCTACAGCTGCCTCATGACCAAGTCATCATAATTCCTGACTTAATTCTAAGTATTTATTCTTATACTCACAGATAAGTGCAACTCTCACCCTCCTCAAAGGAACTTTTCTTTGCGACAGACAGAGACCATTACAGAAAACCACGACTGGTCAAAAATGCAGATATCAAGCCATCACGTGGTGCTCAACCCCAAATGATACCTCTCCAACCCAACTCCCGCGCAAGCTTAGGAAACACTGTGGAAGAGGAGAGAGAAAAAAAGTGGCTAGAGTCAGAGAAACAGGAAGTTCTTGGTGAGATTGTGTCTCTTAGAAATGACAAAAAAAAAAAGCTATACCCATGAAGTCTCAAAAACATGTCTACTTAAACAAGAACTGAACAAAGAGAAGCTCAATAGCCATGCTAACGTGAAAGGGGGAAATCTCCCAGGACCCCACCCCTAGGCAAAGAACTAAGGAATGCTAAGAGCTCTCCAACATGTTATCTAATATCAATATCTGAAATCCTACATACATGCAAGTTACATTATAGGGACTGAGCAGGTTGTATTTACAGATTTAAGAATATATATATAGGGCTGGGCATTGGTGGCGCACGCCTTTAATCCCAGCACTCGGGAGGCAGAGCCAGGCGGATCTCTGTGAGTTCGAGCCCAGCCTGGGCTACCAAGTGAGTTCCAGGAAAGGCGCAAAGCTACACAGAGAAACCCTGTCTCGAAAAAACCAAAAAAAAAGAATATATATAATAAACAAATATACAATTTATATATATAACAATTAAAGAAAAAGAGGCCATGAATTTGAGGAAGAGCAAAGGGTGTACACAGGAGGGGTTAGAGGGAGAAAAAGGAAGGGGAAATTATATAAATATATTTTAATTAAACAAATAAACACTTAAGCATAAAAATAAACAATAACAAGAAAAATAAGGTAAAGAGAAAAGATGCCATGTGGCTGATTATATCAGCCAGCCCTCCCAACATCAATTAAAATTTACTGGTCCATTTCTTTTAAGACAGCAGCCTGGAAGCCAAGGACATTTTTATGAAGGGAAGTTCTACTGGATAAACATTTACCATACATGAGTATATTTCTTTTGCAATTAATTCTTCGATAAGAGGGATGAATTTAAAGGATTTGGAAGAATACCAAGATGTATTCAAATGCTCTTATACCATATGACTCTGTACCATATGTGATTGAACTTAATTAAACAAGTTTTTTTTTAAAGGATGCCACTGTTTGCCTCCAGGGTAGATATAACCCTCAGAGCCTAGACATTCAAATACTGGAAATGAAGTCATAAAAGTAGTTCAGCCATACGCAAATGTAATATCTTTTTAAAGACATAGACCTGAGAGAAGGGATTATCTGTTCATACAGTGAGAGTAAACAGTCCCCTCTGTGCCCAACAGATGGAGGCTTTGAGTCTAGGGGAGAGAAAGCAAAGGAAACTAAAAATGTAGAGCTGAATGTGACCATGTGGACCATGTCTTAAAAGTCTCCCATAGTTATTGTGGGTCCAGAGCTCTTTATTTCAGGTATGGGAAAACGCAGAATCATCTGAGGATACAATTTCTTAGCCCGTCTTGTTTATTAATAAGTGCCTTTTATTTTTAATATGTGGGGCTAACTTTATAAGAAGGGAATTAATAATGTTTGTTCTCCCTGTTCTCAATAATTTATTCTTATCCTCTTAATATTTTATCTTTGTAAAGGTATGCTTTATTTTTAAAAGTTTTATGCTTTAAAAAAAAAACTGTAAAATCCAGATTTGATAAGAATTTTCAAGCCCCAAATGAATATCAGATTCTCAGTGGGGGCCAGGTACTGTGCCTCACCTGTTATATGGATTGTCAGTCTGTCTTCCCAACCATCCCATCGCCTGCCACGATTACTATATTATATATGTTACTTCCGTCTGTACGGAAGAGGACGCTGAAGCTTGGAAAGGATTAGCAATGGAAGCAAGCAGGAATGGGCAGGGGAGGAAACAAGGCTGTCTCGGGTCCTTCCGTCTCTCTTCCGTCCCCTTCGTCACCATGGTGCACCTCCTTAGCACATACCCATGCTTCAGACCTAAAATTCTGATGAGGCGTAAATTAGGAACGTGTAAGGATTTGGTGCCAGGGAGATGGCTCAGATGGTTAAGGCACTTGCCGCCAAGCCTGATGACCTGAGTTGGAACCCAGGGATTCCGTAGTGGAGGAAGAGAACAGACTCCCACAAAAATGCCCTCTGAATCCTGCATGTGCACCATGACATATGTATGCACATACACACACACACACACACACACACACACACACACACACACACACGCACGCACAACGTAAGTAAATTCAACAAAATTTTCTTAAAGAAAGAAGGGTTTATAGGGAAATAGTTTCTCTTCAAAGCAATGAATCGTTTTTTTTTCTCCTCAAATGTCTAGCTATCAAGCAAATAAATTGTTAGCATGTGTCATCAATATCCACAATATCCATTTACAACTGTAGGCATCAATATGGTGCTTAATATTTATCAATTCAAACAACATGGTCTGATATCACAGCCAGCCAGTAAGGAAGTATTCTGAAGAGTGTGGTTTAACTTCTCTCCAGCAGGCTTCAGGGCTAGACTGTAATTCAGACATCCACCCCAGGCAATCACTCACAGAAAGTCTCTATGGGAACAGTGCATTCTCCATTGGAAAACCAGGTTGTCTTTCTTTCAAATGGTTTGTGTGTGTGTGTGTGTGTGTGTGTGTGTGTGTGTGTGTGTGTGTGTGTGTAGTCTGCATGATAGTTGCATATATGTATATATATATATATATATATATATATGGAGAGAGATATATACATATATATGAGAAGGCAATTTTCTGATCCTTTTGAAAAACACAGATATGGTGGTGATGGAGAAAATTCCAAAGATGGAGGAAGTCATCTTTGAGTGAGTTATCAGTTGCTTTGTAGAAGCGTCTTTTGAACCTAACAAAGCTGGAATAGGATCTTGGTCTTTTGTCCCCTAGCTGTGGGGCTGTACAAGCCATTTAATCTGTCTAGTTTCTCCATTGTTAAAAAGCATATCACAAAAAAGGTATGAGCAAGTATTTCCGATGTGTTTGTGATGTAGTTGTCTTTTCCAAAAAAAAAAGTTAGCGTTTTAGTTTCTTTTAACATTTCCCATACGACTTTTGACAACCCCACCCCAACTAATGCTGTATACATGGCTCATCCCCTTGGAAGACAGAGACTAAAGAAAATTCAGCTTCTAATTCAGTCACAGTTGAGTGGATAAGAACCATCAGAAAACCAAGAAACAAGAAATAATGTGCCGGCATTGAGATAAGCAGTGAGTGGAAGGAGGAGTGGGTTAGAGTCAAGACCTCAGGGAAGCATACAGAGGCCGAAGGGTTATGGTGGGTCCTAGTGGGTCAGAGGACTGGAGTGTGCGTGCCAGCAGTAAGGAGTGAAGAGGGCCTGTGGTGCTTAGATAGATAGAGAGAGAGAGACAGAGATAGAGAGAGATAGACAGAGATAGATACATATCAGTAACAAGTTGGGTTTTTAAAAAATGCACATTTGCAATATCAGGAATCAAACTCCAGTCCACAAGCAAGTTAGGCAGGGCTCTATTCATTTCTTACACTTTCTCAGCTACCTCTAACAACCCCATAAGCAAAGTGTAAAAGTCGTTCCTGCTTTTCCAGTCACGGACCAGCAGGAGTGGAGAGTGGTCATCAGTGTTTTATAAGTATAAATATCAAAAAGCAGGGGGTGGTAATATGGTAATACCACGATTAGAAAAGCTGGTGATTGGCTAAGACCCCGTTTGTCAGAGTCTTGTGAGTAGTGGAAAGTGGGGGTGGGGAGCGCTCTTTTAACCGGAAAGTCTTCTGTTCTCGAACTCTCCCCATCTCTTTTTCCTGGTCCAGCGCAATCCAGGAGGGAAGCAGACACTCACAAGAGGCCGCTGGACAAACAGGGACTGCCCAGTTTCAGTGCAGACCATATTAAATAGGAGAACAAATTCAAACACACGGGGCCGACAATACTGAGGGATGCAAATCAGCCTGCTTTATGTTATCACGCTGAAAGACTAATATTACCCATTCATCAGGAAACAAAAGCTAGGGTGAGTGAGCAAGCCAGTCAACCCTTAGAAATTCTGACCTTCCAGCAAAGAGTTACATATGTCAACATTGACTCAGGAGGGCTGCGTGCTAGTCAAAGAAAGACTCACTTTACTTCTAACGCAGAACATCAGTTTCTGTGTGTTTGGAATCACAATCTTGCTTGATACAAATGAAAATTTTTGCCACTTTTGAGAAATGAAGGGTATCCGTGCATATGTACACTTCTAAAATAAATAAGGCATATTCATTTTTTGGCATGCCAAATGAGACTCTTTAGGTTGAGATAAAAATGCAAAGAGGTTTTACTAGCTCCTATGACTGAGATCGGGCTGGATCCTAATCGGGAGCTCACATTATGTTACCAGGCCACGCTTTTCTCTCTGCCAGATCTCTATTCCATGCTGCCCGCCTCCTGCCTTGTGTTGTTCAAAATGACTTTGACAGGGCTGGCGAGGTGATCCAGTCAAAGTGTTTGCCTGCAAGCATGAGAAACTGAGTTTAGTCAGATCAGTGAGCTCCAGATTCAGAGAATGACACTGTCTCAAAAAGTATATATATATATATATATATATATATATATATATATATATATATATATAGTGTGTGTATATATGTGTATATATATATATATATAGTGAAGAAGTGAGGAGTGGTTAAGAAGGACATTCATTGTCAGCCTCTGAAAACACACATACACAAACCTGCATGCATACTCACATGCACACATCACCTCCACACACACACACACACACACACACACACACACACACACACACACACGATGACTTCAGCCCCTTCTTCCCTCATATCTCCACCTTTTATGTAATGAAAAGAGCAAGCTTTTCTCCAACTGCACAAACTCGAAGTTCCAATATACAGTTCAAGTGGGACATCTTTGAACTCTGCCTCCCTGTAGAAGCCAGCCCTCATGGACAGAAAAGCATAAAGTGGTGTGAGCTCAGGGAAGGGAAAGGCAAACAAATAGCGCTCAGCATTCTTGCCCATAAACTATTGCTCAAGAGGTCTCCAAACAGCAAAATGAAGTCAGGCTGGTATTAGACAAGAGAGACACTGATTTATGGAAATTTCCTTACTTTAGCAGAAAACTGTGTTTTAAAATGCCATTGTTCTTGTTGACTCAAATTTCACCTTTTCTTAATTTCCTTCCTCAATTATATGTTTTAACAATCTGCTGTGGTTGAGGTATGAAATGACCCAAAGGCTCATGAACATTGGGGGTTTGGTTCCCAATGTGATGCTCAGGGAGGGAAGCTATTAGAATTGATTGGATTATGAGAGCTCAAAGCTAATCAATGGGTTAATTGATGGAGTCGTGATGTGATGGCATGATTAAGAGATGTCGGGAACTAGAAGGTGGGGCCTCGGTGGAGGAAGTTCACTCACTGAGGCTGCGCCCTTGTCCCTGGCCGATCTCTAGTTTTGTTTCCTGTCCACCTTGAAGAAAACCGATTTTCCTGGCACACGCTCCTTCTGCTGTGATGTTCTGCCTCACCTTCCAGTTGTCCATGCACTGAAACTTAGGAGCCAGAATAAATCTTACACATTTGAAAAAAAATACATAAACTTAAGCTGCACACGGGTAGCACATGCATGTAATCCCAGGACTCGGGAGACAGAGGCAGGAGGATCTCTGTGAGTCTGAGACCAGCCTGGCCTATAGAGCAAGTTCCAGCACAGCTAGGGCTACACAGAGAAACCCTGTCTCAAAAAAACAAGAAGAAAAAATACGTAGACTTTAAAAGCATATGTTGTTCACCAGGGTAAACACATTGTTTCTGAGCATTTATCTTGGCCCATAGTCTTTTGCAATCTTTGTTGAGTTGAACAGCTTGCAACGTTTGTTGGCCTCTCATGTCTTGGACTATCACTTGTATATATGAAGACATACAGAGCACTGGTATAACGCTGACTTGATGATGAAGACTCTGACTTACTGTGCTTTTAAACAGAATGACCACACATACACGTTACACGGCTTGTTTCAGATTTGTGATATATGACATACCTCTTCCAGTTCTGACTGCATTAAAAAACCCAGCTTGCAATGTCTCTGCTCAGAGGCATTCTCTGTTACATACGATTGCCCCACCCTACCCATCCTGCCACGGATTTAGTCTTAATCCCTTATTCACTTAGCTTTTCCAGAATGTACTCTCCCCAGGAGGGGCTAATTGTAACAGTATTGCATGAGTCCTTGATACTGATATTGTTGCAGATGATCTTGCAATCTGCAAAGTCAGTTTTAGTGAATATGAAAACCTTATCTCAGACACTCTTCTAAATATCTTCATGATGCTGTTCAATTTTATTCTGGAATAACATGTTGCTGTTGGAGGTTCTGAGGTAATGTAATTTTAATTTCCATATGAAACAGATTATTGCTTTTAGATGCCCAAAATGTTTTTTTAATGGTATCAAGATGTCAAGGAAAAAAACATAAGCAATGGGTGTCAGGCATTGGATGGTATAGAAAATAAGGGACTGCAGAGTGCTCTTCTCCAAATGAGACATCTCTATCACACCCACTCCTCCCAAGGTTCATGGGTCATCTCAGGAGAGGGGGTGGAAAGATTGCAAGAGCCAGAGGTGTGGAAGACTACAGAAAACCCATGGCACTGCAGAGAGCAAGAAGGCAGTTACACATACAAACTCCCAGGGGCTACAAAAGCATGCACAAGGTGTGTGCAAGACCAAGCCAGACTAAATCCAAGCATGGAAAGGGGACACGGGCATGACACATTACCACAAGATGAGTTGCTGTTGGTGACTGATGGCTGTTTGGATAAGGAGAGTCTGTTTCTCCAGGGACATGTCCTTTGAGAGGCTACTCATGCTCCAGTAGACGGCCTTATACACAAGCACATACTGACAGCACTAAGTGGACTTGGTGGATTTAAAAAAAACCACATGAAATTGGTAGAGAATAAAAGTTGGAGTTGTAGGGGAGAAATTGGAGGGGAGGGAATATGGGTGGCCTTTATCAAATTTCATGTATACTTGAAATTCTTAAACAATAAATGTTTGAAAACAGAAAGATCAAAGAACTAAGGAAATTTTAAAATTGTGAAAAGTAGAGAAAGGAAATTTATTCAATGTTATTGGTAAGGGGGACACAGATCAAGTGACACCCAAAGTCTAACCTTTGGGTCCTAAAATAAGAGTAAGGTTTACATAGAAGCTAAGACATATGTACAACTCAGCAGTCCATACAAGGTGTGGTCCCAGTCCACCATGGACTGAGCTCCAAGTCTCTTCTTCTGCAAGGTTATCTGACCATTGTAAATCTTTCTCCATGAGACAAGATCTTCATCTGGTTGTAGATTCCTCCTCTGGCTGTAGATTCCTCCTCTGTCTGTAGATTCCTGCTCTGTCAGTAGATTCCTGCTCTGTCTGTAGATTCCTCCTCTACCTGTAAATTCCTCCTCTGTTTGTAGATTCCTCCCCTATCTGTAGATTCCTCCTCTGCCTGTAGATTCCTCTTCTGGCTATACTGTCCTGCTCTGGCTGCCCTCAAGGCTTTAGTCTTAGCTTCTTTCAACCAAAGATTCCCAAGGAAATTCTAGTTTCTTGGGTTCCATTTGTTCCATGATCTGACAGTCAAAGAAAGCTGAACAAGTGTCTCTAGAATATACCCAATCCTGCCAAGCAGGCCAGTTACCTTTAAGCCTCTGTTTTATGGTATAATATGCCCGTGTCTGAAACCAATAGCATAAACAGAAAAGAAGTAGAATCCAGGGTTACCATGTCCAAGAACATTCTCTCCATAACCTCTTGTCTTAGAGTTACTTTAGGAAGGGCTGTCACAAGCAACTCTATCTTTTTAGTCTGAAATGGCCTCAGAAGCCTAGGCTAGCCACAAACTTAGCTCTCCTCAATTTATCTATAAGCCCGACATAATTTCTATTCAAACCCTACCAATAAGCTGATCCCAAAACTTACATAAGAGATCAACAGACCAAGAAATTTTATTTTTAGCTAGGTGGCATCCTCCCCGTACAAGACTCATTGTTGTAATAATTAAGAATGCGGCCTTGGTACAGGAGCGGATGAATAGATCAATTGACTGGTTAGCGCACACAACCCAGAAACAGTACCCCATACCTGAACGTTTGAACACTAAGTTGTAATTGTTTCCTGGAACTTTGTTTTAGAGTCTGAAATCAGCATTTTTTCAGGGCTCAGGTTTCCCTGTTCTTAGACTCTGAGCTGGGACTGGATCATAACAGCTGTTCTCATGGAGTTAGTTTGTGGTCTTGCCTTCATACATGTAAAATAACATAAATTTGGGGGGGGTTCAATTTTTATACAGGCTTTTCTTTAACTATATATTATGATAGAATGGGTAAAAATGACGAAGCAGATAGGAAATGTCAATTGTAGAGTTATCTTCTGTTAACAATCTCTCATCCTGAGAGATGTCTCTGTTGTCACAGAAGTACAAAATGTGCATGGAAACAAACATGGCAAAAATTCATATAATTTATAGCAGCTAAATCATAGCAGCTAAATCTAAAAACAGTTACATAGGCAGGTGCAATCACCACCCTTGTTTCATGGTCAGGCAGTGAGGTTTAGAGAAGACAAAGATGAGTCGGATGGTAAGATAGAGCTCAGGCATGCATCTGTGTCTATCAGACAGCAAGACCTTGGTCAGTTACTTACCGCTCTCACCAGCTCTCTATGAAATGTTTCTCTTGCCCTGAACTGAACCTTGTCAGCCTTCCGAGTAAAGAGAACATAATGAATTCATGAAAAGCAACCAGGCATGGCTTTTTGAAAACAACTTTTTGGATGAAATCAGCTTTACTTTTAGGGGGGAAATCAGTTTATTAGCAAGAAATGTGCAGGGGAGAAGCAGGCACTTTCAGGAAACAAGCCAATTTTAAAAGTGTGCAAACTTGGAGAGCCTTGTCTCCTGAAACAGGAATAACAGCACCCTGTGTATGGACTCGGCCCTGCATTGTTGACACACGAAGAAGCTCTTTTTAATTAACTGGCTAGGAACTTAATATCTTCACATATGCAAGGCAAGTCGACTAGCCCAGGCAACCAGATACAGCAAGCTTTGTCTCTTAGTTCTGCTGCATGGCTTGCCAGGGAGCCTCCTAAGTCAAGGGCTTTAAGGCTAGGTCTTAAGTAATGGTTTTGTACTCAAGTGTTCCCTGGGAAAATTAGGATATGCTGAGCATTGGCAAAAAGTACAAAGTGACCTGACAAATTAAAGATCCACAATAAGAAGAATAAACCTAAGAAAGTCAGATTAAAATATTCAAAAGATTAATTTGCGGAACAGCATGTGACCCTCACTGAATGAGAGATCTTTGGAGCTTTGGCAAAGTATGAAACTAGAATTAAACATACCATCCATAAGCATTATCTGCTTTTGCATAGCTTGTTCCTAAGCCGTGGCTAATAATCAGAAATGAGTTTTTTTTGTATCTAGGGTCATATTTTAAAGGCATATTTTCCATCTTAAAGTGAGTACCACATTCTGGTTATATATATTGTGAGCTTCTTAATGGTCCCCTGAATAGTCACCTTAACAAAATTCAGAAGAATTATCCTGAAAATAGAATATTATTTCTTCTATCTTCATTTTGATATTTTACATTTCAGATAAGTGTAAAACTGCCCTCCTAATATTTTTAGATGTATTATACACATCTTTAAATTTTTCTGTTCCTTTATTGTGCCCTTTCATCTGGGTTCACTTATGTCTACTTATGAGATTGTAAGTATCTTAAAGTCAATTACTATAATTCCTATGTATTTAAAAGTTTCCACCACCAGAATTCCTGTACAGATTTTCATGAAAAAGTTCTGAAGGCAGGCATTGTTTATATTGCTGTGCTCCATTTAAATTGTTATTTTTTATTTTTATTTTATTTATTTATTTATTTATTTATTTATTTATTTATTTTGGTTTTCTGAGGCAAGATTTCTCTATGTAGCCTTGGCTGTCCTGGAACTCACTCTGTAGACCAGGCTGGCCTCGAACTCACAGAGATTCACTTGTCTCTGCCTCCCGAATGCTGGGATTAAAGGCCTGCACCACCACTGCCTGGCTATTCAACTTGTTTTTTACCCAAAAAAGGTGCTCAGTAGATTATTCTTTGAGTGACATATACATCCAATTTCTCGTCACTTAAGAAATATTTATTCAGTCACAATAGGACTAAGTCTCTCAGAGAGACCAGAAGGGAGGACAGGGGGGACAATAAAGGCTGCCTACCTGAACCTCAGCTAAGAGTAAGCATTGTGGATCCCTGATAGGAAGTGGTTCTTCAGGTCAGTGGGAGTCACAAAGGAATGGGGATAGACAAGAAGGAAAGGCTAAAGCGGGCAACAGGAAAAATCTAGAAGAAGCCCCAGCCGGACATCCTATGCCACCGAGTAAAACCTTCAGTGGCAGGAACAGGTTATAGCTTGTTGGCTTGTGGCCACAGGGGTCCCATAGACCACACCCAAACACCACAGGCTATTCTCAAGGCTGTTGGTTATTCTCCACAACCTGGTGATAACTCCCTGTTGCTGAAGACACCACTTACTCATGTCATCAAACACGGATAATTCGAGCTGGTGCCTAATCAGAAGCTTCACCCCTGCTGACGAGCATTCATGGGACCAGAAAGCACTCTGCGTACTACTAGAGGAAAAGATAAACCATCAATATTTCCCATATACACATGCTCCTACCTACAATAGTGACCTGCCTGAAAGGCACACTAGTTCACCAGTGGCACAAATGCATGGGGATAGCCAACCATTTTTTGTTATTAGATGTAAGGTCCACTCCATGAGATGTAACCCGTACCTAATACCAATCAGTGGCCAAGACGGGACATGTTCCCAGGGAAACTTAATACTATTAATCTGCTAAAGGAACATAGCAATAAAACGATTCCTCATGACATACTGCTATTCCTGTAGATCAGTGTGTTGCTCTACCCTCATCAAAGAAGCTTCTTGCAGAAGGTGAGAATTAACACAGCTATCACTATTGGACAAGTTCAGAGAATGAGAGTTTGGGGCACTGTCTGAATGGGACATAGTCCTCAAACTCCTCCCCTAAAGGCTTGGGGATCTATGCAGAAGAAGGGACAGAAAGATTGTAAGAGCCAGAGGTGCTGGATGAGTCCAAGGAAACAGTGTCTTCTAGAAACAATCAGGACTGATGCACACATGAACTCGAAGAGACTGTGGTAGCATGCACAGGATGTGCGCAGGTTCAGGCCAGGTGAATCCAAGCACTGAAAAGGGAAGAAGACACAGGGTCCCACCTCTAACCAATGAGCTGTTTGCCATAGATGGCTGCCGAGAAAGGGAAAATCAAGTTTCCCCAGAGCAGTGTCACTGGGTCTATCAACCACACCACCCCAGGGCAGACCCCACAGCAATTGGCCAACACAACCTGGACTCCATAGGTTTGGGCTTTTATTTTTGTGAGCTTTTCACTTCGTTTTGTTTTGACTTGGATTTTTTTCATTTTTTTTGGTTCGTTTTACTTTATTTTTGTTTTTGTTTTGAGAAAGAAGGGGAAATTGGATGGGTAAGGAGGTGGGAAGGATCTGGGAGGAGTCGAGGGAGAGGAAAGTCTATGATGAAAATATAGTATGAAAAAAATTTTAAAAAGAAATATTGCTGGGTGGTGGTGGCGCATGCCTTTAATCCCAGCACTCAAGGAGGCAGAGGAAGGTGGATCTCTGTGAGTTCAAGGCCAGCCTGGTCTACAGAGCAAGATCCAGGATAGGCACCAAAACTACACAGAGAAACTCGTCTCGAAAAAAAAACAAAAAAAAATTATATAAAAAAGAAATATTTATTAAGCTATACAATTTCAAAGAAATATTTATTAAGCTATACAATTTCTTATGAAATAATTTTTCATAAAATTATGAAGAATAAGAACACAGAATTTTAAAGCAAGAAGGAGATTTGGAGGATTCTAGTTTAACACACCTACTTTAGAGATGAGGAGATTTTGCAAGGATTTTCAAAAGTGAAAGAAAAATAGCTAGCTAGTGGTAGAATTGGAATTAATACCCAGATCTAATGGCTTTGCTGCCAAAGCTTTCATACTTATGAGTTAATTGAAAGTGTTTTCAAAATATGTTTATGAATAAGAAAATCTTATTTCTTATTCATATTCATATGAATAAGAAATATTCAAACTTATATGAGTTTGTCATTTACTGTATCACAGAACTGTGCTTGGTCACTGTCACAATAAAGCTACTTTAATAAATGTGCACTTAAAAGGTTTATAATCACAGTCAAGACACTTAGCATTTGTACCCTTTAATTTATCAACTTTACTGCGGGGGATTTCTAGAAACAGTAAGAGATGTATACCAAGATCTGTGAATAAGACTGCTTATTGAAGGTTTGTTATCCAAATATTCAATCAGAGATTATGATACAGCTACATGATAGAAGACCAGGCCTTTTCAAAGGGTGTGTAATCAGACATCAAAATATACATGGCATGATATTAAGGATTCACAAGGTATATTTGATGCAATCCAACTCAACTTTTGAAATGTGAAATTGCAGTCATGTGTTCTTAGGAAAATAAAACTTTAACTCATTCTTTCTGAATAATGCAATTACAAGAGATCGTGATTTTTGCTCTTTTATATTTTTATATTTTCTGCTACCCAGTCATAAAAAAGCACGAATGAATATGTAGTAGAAGAATGTTGTCTTGAAACTATACCTTTTGTTTAAAGTATACCTAGCAAATAGCCAAGCTAAACAGCCACCCAGTGGGTTTAATTAACATTGGTTCTATGAGCATGGGTAGGTTATCTGCTAGAGCCTGGACTACTTGCCAGTGGCTACACCACTAAAGAAAATTACACCCCTCCACAGTCCGGCACACAGTCGTTCCTCTGTAAACATTCACTAGATAATTGACTAATGATTTTTATTAATAACATAATTCTATTATTCAACCATATTGTGACTGCAAAGGCAGTCGAATTTAACATGATTTCCTTTGATAATTTCATTCATATATATGATCTATGCACATATAGCATAATACATTTTATATATATGCAAAAATGGATTGTGATCATGGTCACCCACCATTACTGTACCTTATTCTTCTTCCACCCCTGATGACCCCTTTCTACTTTCTAACTAGTTTCCATCCTACTTTCTTGTCTTTTGTTGTTGTTTCTGACCCACTAAATTTAATTAAAGTGCTTGTGTGAGCATGGGTAGGTTATTACTGAAGCAGAGACAACTTACTAAGGTCTACACTGTTGGAGAAAATCACACCTCCCTCCACTGGCAACAATTAAGTGCCAACAGCTCCTCAGGAAGGGTAGAGCCTCTGAGCCCTTCTGTGATCCATGATGGAACAGCAAAGGGCCAATCGTGCACAGCTATCCTCAGCCGCTGTGTATTCATGATTTCCACAACCATGCTACATGCCGAAGGCAGAGTATAGCAGCACTCCTCTGCATTCTCCAGTTCTTATGCCTTTTTCTGCCCCCTCTTCCACAATATTCCCTGGGCTTTGGGGTAGGAGGACCATTGATGCAGATTTCCTATTTAGGGCTGAACACTTAACAGTTATTTTTTTCCTCAGCACTTTGACCAATCATGAATCTCTGCATTCACCACTGCCCATTGTAAAAAGTTGTGTCTCTGCCAAGGGCTAAGAGAAGCACTGGTCTGTGGATATAAACATGAATATTTATTTATAGGTAGTCTGACTATATCTTGCTAATGAATTTTAAATGATATTTTAATTATTTAGTTAATTGAGAATTCATACAGTGTGTTTTGATCATATTTCATGCTCTCATCCCCTACCTTCTTCCAGATCTACCTCTACTCCCCCCATCCACCTAACTTCAAGTTCTATTTTTTCTTTTGTTTAATACCCATGAAGTTCAATTCCTGTTAACCAACTACTCCTAAGTGTAGAGCCTAGCCTACTCTGGAGTGTGATCAGCCTCCCAGGGCCCACACTCAAAGAGAACTGACTACCTCTCCCAGCAGCTAACAAATGCCAATAGCTCCTTAACTAGGGTGTGGGATTCATGACCACCTCCTCACCGCCACACTAGGATTTTCTCAGGTCTTTTAGATGTTGTCACAACCACCGTGGCTTCATATGTGCAAGTGCCTTGCTGTGTCCAGAAAACACTGTTTTCTTAAAGTCGCCCATCACATCTGGCTCTCACAGTCTTTCTGCCCCCTTTCCCACAACGATCCCTGAACCTTGGGAGGAAGGATTTTGGTATAGAAGTTCATTTAAGGATGAGAACTCCCCAGTCTCTTAACCCCTGCACATCCATAACTTGTGGAACTCTGTGTTGTTATCTTCTTTGATGAGGGTTGAGAAGTACACTGATCTATGGGGATAGCAACAAATCATTAGGAATTTTTAATAGCATGCTACATATTCAAATCAGCTTTGATAATAAATTCCTTCAGCCCATATTTCCCCACCAACAATCCTCAAATTTTCAGGTTATTTTATCTTTTAGCTTGAGTGATTAGATGAAAGACCCAAACTTATAGGTAAGGTTAATATTGTGTGTCAGCACTACTGGTTTAGTAGGTAGCTAGATAGCTGGTAAAGCTTTGTTTCTGGGTATACCCATGAAGATGTTTCCAAAGAGGGTGAAGTCAGTGGACTGGATGGAAAGATGGACTCTCAACATGATGGGCTCATCCAGTGGCTAGAACCCCAGAGAGAATCAAAGAGACAGAAGGGCAAATCTGGATCTCTAATGGAGCTAACCATATTTTTTCTCCTGCCTGTGAAGAGGACTTTGGGCTCTCTGGCTCTTGATTCTAAAATTTACACCAGTGTGCCCTTTTCCAGAAATCTTAGGCCTTTAGCCTTGGACTGAGAGTCACACCATTGGCCTCCATGGTTCTGAGGCTTTAAGACTTGGGCAGGCACTGTGTGGGTTTCTGTGGTTCCCTAACTTGCAGATGGCCTATTGTGGTACTTCCAGGGGTAGCTTCCACAATAAATACACCATCTTTTCTCGTCTATCTATCTATCTATCTATCTATCCATCTATCTACATATATATATGTGTGTATATATATATATATATATATATATATATATATATATATATATGTTCTATCTTTCTGGAGGACTCAAATAAATAGAAAACTAATAAAAGAAAGAAAAATAGTTATGTTTAACTTCAAAATTAAAGTCTAAACCTAAAAAATCATATTCCATTCACTTGACACTTGTATTTGGGTGGACAATCTTTTCATCTCTTCTGATTTGCCCTCTCTGTCTTTATTGTCTATGATTCTTAGTTATCTATGCTCTCAGAGTATATGGTCTTTGGTAACATTGTCACTATCATAGTTGATGTTACTATAGTAAATCACTATAGACTGATAGCTTATAAGTGTTAGGATTTTCTTCTTACAGTTCTAGAAGCTGGAAGTTCAAGATCATGGTAAGAGTGCATTCACATCCTGATGAGTGCCCCTCTGAGATATAGACCACCACATTCTCACTGTATCCTCCTATGGTGGGAAAATATCAAGGGTGTGTTTTGAGTCTCTTTTATAAAGGCAGGTATCTCACTAATGAGGGTCACTCCCTCAGACCAAATTACATGACAAAGTCCACACCTCTTAATATTGTCTTATTATGAATTCAACATATAATTTTCAACACTTTTCACACCATATGCATTCTTTACTAAGTTTTGTTTCTTTCCTCCAGTGCTCTGTATGTGTCCAGCCACTATGCTAAGGGACAGAAAAACATTAATAACTAATCATATTCCTTAGCTGATAACCTTCTGTTGAAATGGTGAGTTGGTGACTTCATGTGTTTCAATTCTATTTCATTGTAATAGAATAAGGATTGTATAATAAAAGAATATATTTCAATGGTGACTTAAAAATAATAAAATAGTTTCACAACCAATATCTTATTTGATGTTCAAAAAAAAAAAAAACCCATGGGGTAAGAGGAGTTAGCACTAATGTCATGGTAAAATGACAAAGCCAGATGAAAACCTCATGACATTATCAGATTTGTTCCAAGGGTATGTAGAAACTAGACTTGCCAGGAAGTGGACCCAGGAAATGTCAGGGAGAGAAAATCAGGCACAAGCATCTGGTGCAGGAAAACCGGTCCTCACCCAGTGCCATCTTTGCTGTGGAAAATCCTTCAGTTGGCTTGGTTTTCTTAGGCCTACATAGTCTACAAAGAGCTACGACAACCCTGCCTGGATATTTCCCCTTCCCATTCTGTTAGTCAAGATCACCTTTCACATTCGTCTTCCAAACACACCTTTTTTCAAAACGTGGCCTGTTGTGGGAAAACAATCCTCACAGTATAACTAACGAGGAGGACCGGACAGTCTTAAAAAGCAAAGAATGCGATCTTTGCTCAGATCGGTTTCTGATGTCATCTGATGTGAGACCTGTACCCCTTCAGGACAAGCAGTATGCCTTCTTTTTATTAACCTTGGCAAATGTTTCCAAAAACATTAAATAAGTGTGTACCAATGATCCCTTTAATATCAAACTTGATAACTCATCAAAAAAATACATATTTATTTGTAAATGCCACCAACATTCTGAAAGTTGGTTAAGAGGAAGTCACAAAGAGCAAATTCTGCAAGATTGGTTGCAGCCATGTATGTCTTCAAGCAAGTGGCTAGCGTGCACTGTCTGGCTAGTGGCTATCACTGTGGGAAAGTGTGCTGAGCACTGCTACCAGAGACACCATGACTGGAGACCATCTATGGGGTTACCTGGTCTGATCAGCACATTCTCGGGGCTTTTCTTTTGATGGTTAAAGTAGCAATCTTTGTATCCCCCATGACTTTCAAAGTCTGAAGACATGGAATGGGGTGGGAGATGGGTGGGAAGCAAATCAAAGGAGTGCCAATTTGGTCATATCCAAAAGCGAGCACTGCCCATCTATGTCCATCCAAGATCTGAAGATGTACAAAAGCTAAAAACCAGGCAGATGGTGACCAGGCTAACCTTGGATGTTTCTTGCTTAATTTGACTATTTAAACTTTTTAATTGGGTTCTTTTCTGTTCTACACCTTTAAAAAAACTGTAGATTATTTTTAGACAAAATAAATAACATATTTTGTGAGCAGGTGGAGAGCTAAAAAATTCCAGTCACCAGGTGTCATACTATCAAACAGCACGCCAGGTGTAAAAGTAGAAAAATAACCTTGGAGGGTATGTGGGGAGAATTCCAAGAAAGGTCAGACTGTCGTTGCCCTAACCCTGACAACTATTTTGCTTCACAACTTAACTGCAAAGAAATCATAACTGCTAGAAAGGTGTATGCTAATTATGAACACCTCCAAACCCAGAAGAAATACCAGAAGTGGGAGCCTGGTTTCAGAGACACCTGCTCGGGGCCACTTTACTCCTCCGCCTCAGCGTTAGCCCAGGCTTTGCCCACCCATGGAAGCCCTGCCTGCTCTCCAGTCTTGTCTACGAAGCCATCAGTCCCAGAAAGCTGTCTCCCGCTCAAGTCAATTAGACCAACATTTGTCATTCACTAATGTTGTGCTGGGTTCGAGGTACCAGAGCTATGAAAGCAGGCATTGACCTTAAGATGGCTACTAAAAAGAACCATCCTAACCCTCAAAAAGTGTCGATGGAGCCAGGCACGGTGGCGCATGTGTTTAATCCCCAGTACTCAGGAAACAGAGGCAGGCAGAGCTCTGAGAGTTTGAGGTCAGCCTGATCTACATAATGAAACCTTGTCGAAAAAGAAAAAAAAATATGGACTGAACTGATAGAGTACTTAGTGAAGGCCAGACACTCTTCTATGGACACAAACTATTGTGGATGGATGTCATAGCAAAATACTGAGAAAAAAGTCAGAGGTGGCACATATGTGTGAATGCATTCATGTGCATACATACATACATACCTATATACATACATATATACGGTCCTCCCTCTGTATTATCAGGAAACATACTCCAGGACCCCCAAGGAGTTACTAAAACCCATAAATTCGCAAGCCTCTTTTATGAAATAATGCAATACTTGCACATAACATATGGAGAGCTTACCACATGCTTTACATCACGTCTAATTTTTTTTCTAAGGTGAGGAAAAGCTCATTTTTCTATTGTCTTCATAACAAAGCCAGCTTAAAGCTGAATCTTTTGGCCTTTTCTCTTCCTGTCTCCTCCAGTTCAAATGCTCACATCTCTTACTAGCCAGCATTCCCTTAGGGCTGCAGTTGGGCTCAGCACACTCAAGCCTCAGCTTAACCTTCTCTGTAGTTTTAGCCTTTTGGCAGAAAATGAGCATGGTGTGCCCGCCGACCACAGCCACGCTGGTTCCTGTGATAGCCCTTCTTTCCCTGTGCACACAAACTCCTCTCTGCTCTTGTACTTCGTCACTTTGCGGAGCGGCTGCTTGCCACATCTCTTGCAGAAAGTCCAGCAGGTCTTAGGGACATTTACCATGTTTTCAGGAACCGTATGAGCACAGAAAGAAAGAGGCAGGGCCACCAATGGAAGTTTATAGGAGGTCACATCTAAATTGTGACTAATGCCTAATGCAAAAGCTATGTAAACAGTTGTTGTATTGTTTAGGGAATAATGACAAGAGAAAGCATGTCTACATGTTTGGCACCAATATTATGTTTTACCAAAATACTGCTTGGTTTAATCCACAGTATGGAGTCCATGCATATAAAGGACTCATTGTGTGTATCTGTGTATAAGTACACCTATCTATCTATCTATCTATCTATCTACACATAAACATTGTGTATACATGTGAATTTATGTGAATTTTGTTTATGTATATGAATCCAGGTAAATCATAAATACATACAAAATACCATAACTGCTTATAAATATAATCAAAATTATTAATAAAATAATAATAGATAACATCTCCATAGTAATTTACAAGCTGAAAAAGATTTTGACATCAGTATTTTAGTTGATGCTTTGAAAAATCTCAATGAATAGAAAGGATGGGTAATTTTAATGGCAAAATTTTATACTTGATAAAAAAAATGAGTAAGTTAGTGTGGTAAGCTTAAAGACAAATTGGTTAGATCAGTAAGCACATGGTCCAGGACAGAGGCTCTCCCCAGGGAGAGAGAGGGGAGCCAGGGGAGAAGAGAGGATGAGGTGATGCCAAATCTATCCAAGGATCCCCATCCCTTTATTTAAATAACACACAAAGCAGAGAGAACAAAGGCTAAATGTCAATTAATAATAATTGTTAATTACAATAATTAATAATAACATAATAAATACACAGTTGTCCTTCCAGCGGAATCTGCTTTGATGTATTTCAACACATTCTTTTCAAAATTACAAAGAAATCAACATGACAGAGAGGGGAACTGAACCCCTCCTGGACTCACACCTCTTCCCATCCTCACTGTGTAACAAACATTACCAGGGGCCACAGAGGCAAAGGCACTGCTCTGTTTCTAGTAGGCATCTGATAAGCTCTTCTCTCGTGCCTCTTCTCTAACACTTTCCTTTCCTTCCTTTTTGCTCTGACTCCTTTGACTTAGAATGAAATGATGCTGTTTCTATAACTATTAGAACATGTTGCTAGAACTTGTTCTTCCATCATGGGGTTGTGACCATCCTGAAGTCAGGGACCCTGTCTCAGCCACCCTGCATCTCCACAGACAAGTGCCAGGCCTGGTTAATAGGTGACTAATTGCTGTGGGATATCTTTCTGTATGCTGGGAATACGTGTTGCTATGGTTGGTTGATAAACAAAGCAGCACTGGCCTATGGCAAGACAGCTTAGAGGCAGGTGGAAATCCAAGCAAAAAGACAGGAAGAGACAGGAGAGGCAGAGAGACGCCAGCCTGCCACCCAAGGAGCAACATGCCAGCAGACCAGTAAGCCACGGAACACGTGGTAAAACATAGATTAATAGAAATGGGTTAATTTAAGTTATAAGAGCTAGCTAGCAAGAAGCCTGCCATGTGCCATGCAACTGGTAATTAATATAAGCCTCTGAGTGATTATTTTATAAGTGGCCCTGAGAAACCTTCTGACTACAAATGGTGTCCAGATGTGGTGGCAAGAATTTCCACCAAAAACCTGAGAAACCTTTTTTTAAAAAAAGATTCTAAAATGGAGCTAAAAACATTTTCCTAAATGTGTCTCTCAGGCAAGCCATGAGCTTCACTATGGCAGGTTCACAGAGTGCTGGCTTGAGCTACAGCATGGCAGACTCCCGCTGAGGTACACAGAGGTTTCTCCGAGCCACGCGGCACTCCGTGTAGTGGATTTAGCTTTTGCTAGTACAGAAAAATAAAAATAAAAAAGGTTTCTGGGCTCCACACGGCTGGATGGAGGCATGGACCCACTGCCTCCCAGAATCAGCAGAGAGCATGGCTCCTAGAGCTGGCGGTGAACTACCTCCGCCAATGTTGGGAAGCTGAGGTGGGCGGAGCCCAGCAGCCAGGCCTGCTGATTGAGGCCTAGCCATGCTGCAGTTTAAAGCAATGGTCAGAAAATGATTCCAGAAACAGAGTAAGAGCAGATTCAGATGGAATAAAACTCTAAACAGTTTACAGTGTGTGTAAAAATGTACCTAGGCTTGGAAGAGAGAGGAAAAGGAGTACATGTAGTTATGTAAAGAAATAGATAGTTTTTAAAAATAAAGTCTTTAAAGAGACAGTAAAAGATAAGCCACATAAAGATGGAAATCACACAGAGAGTCTGGATTATATTGTCTTTGGGATTTTTAACTACAGAAAGGCATTTGATTGTAAATGCTGCTGAATTAAACCAATATGTATATTTTAAAGTTTTCTTGACTCCGAAGTGTATGTCTAAGGATACATTGCTTTAGAAAAGATGTTCTGCTTTTGTTTCCACAGAAGAGGAGAACTTGTGGATTGCTTCCAGGCTAACATGGTTTGATCAGCCAAGACCCCCCGAAAGGTCTCCAGTGACACCAGATGTTCCAACATCCAGATCAGCTTTAAGGCAACTGACTCAGACAATGCAGCCTCACAGACTACTCCAGTCAGGACTTGACCATAATTCTTAATTTTCTCAGGATCCCCGTAAGATTGCCAGCACCCCCATCCAGCAGGAAGTAGTATGAGAAGCTATGCCAAGATTCCCAAAATATTGTTCATAAATGTTTATTTTTATTTAAAGATTATAATAAATGCAATCTCTTTTTAAAGAAGAAAAGGGGATATAGTTATGATAGGATAAAAGGGTAGATTATTGAATCTACTTTTAAAGAGCAACAACTTAATTGAAATGTTTTACATTGCTATGGATTTTAGTTTATTGATACAAATTTAAAGATAATTTTGTTATACTGTATGTATATTTCTACTCTTGCTTAAAGTATTTTGTTTGGGCAACTCATTTGAAATTGTAGTTTATAACTGAGAAATACTCATTAACAATTAGTCATCTATGATAATCAAACTTATATTCATGTTAGTTAAGTTTTCTAGGTATACATAAATATATTTCAGTTAGTTAAGTAATCTTCAAACACTTCAAAGACCTACAGAATATGGCATTTAAAATGTTTTAAGAACTTAGACTTTTCTGGACAGTGAGACAGTCTGCCCCTGACTGCACCAGTTACTTCAGGGAGGATGATGGGCCTTGAAGAAACTCCATATGGAGTTAACTTTTCTTATGGCAAAACTTAGTCATTTGGGCAAGAAACTGTTCTTGCCTGGACTGCTTGACAAAATGTTTTATTGACTGGACATGCAGGACTATGGAAAAATGCCCACTGAATTTGCCAAAACAAGGCAAAATGGTCCTTCAGGTTCCTGCTGTGCAGAGGAGACTTCCAGATATTCTACAGGACACAGAGAGAAGTGACTGAGAGACTCTAGGTCTATAGGCTGAAGATGGATGCCCCAATCTTCTTACAGAGGAACTTTGAGCGACTGTCCAGGCAGCCTGAGTCTCTGTCATTCTAGATTTTTGGAAGTTGCTTATAATGCTCTTCCTGTTTACTTAGATAATATTGTATCCTTCTGGGGTCTTTGATGTAGCTGAAAACTAAATAGTTATAATTCTCCTTGATTATGATAAAAGATAAATTAGATATGAAACTTTAGACTCACAAATATAGAATAGATGATAGAAATTTTTTTTAATTTTGCCAAATACAAATAGACTAGATATTGTAACTGTAATTCTTGCTTGATAACTGTCCTATTATATGTAATTTTATTATGTTAAAGTTAAAACCTTCCTTTTTCATTAGATACAAAAAGGGAAGTACTGTGGGGTGTCTTTCTGTATGCTGTCAATATGTGTTGCTATGATTGGTTGATAAACAAAGCAGCATTGGTCTATGTCAAGACAGCTTAGAGGCAGGTGGAAATCCAAGCAAAAAGACAGGAAGAGACAGGAGAGGCTGAGAGATGCCAGCCTGCCACTCAAGGAGCAACATGCCAGCAGACCAGTAAGCCACGGAACATGTGGCAAAACATAGATTAATAGAAATGGGTTAATTTAAGTTATAAGAGCTAGCTAGCAAGAAGCCTGCCATATGCCATGCAACTGGTAATTAATATAAGCCTCTGAGTGATTATTTTATAAGTGGCCCTGAGAAACCTTCCGACTACAACAAATGCTTATGTTGTGAACCCAGAATGAACATCCATCCTGCAAGACTCCCATAACTTGTAAGGATTTAATCCAAAGCAGTGCCAGCAAACCCTGCTTTGTTTTGCCTTGCTTTCTTTGGCAGCCTGCTCTTTTATTTAGCATCAAGGGAGAAGAAGAGAAAGAATAAATTTTTCTTGAAAACTTCAAGATGAAATTTACAATCTCTTCAAGCATGGCTCCTTGAATTACAAGTTCCCCCTAAACTTGTAAGCCATGCTTGGTTGCATTCTGCCTCAAGAAAAATGGGCACAGGTATTGATTTTTCCCTCTGAGTCAAAGAGAGTGCAGGTGTTTAAGCATTTATGAAATTGATTGACTTCCCTCCAGCAACCGATTGATAATACGTTTAAGCTTTGGAGTGAGGCTATAAAGGTTTGATTATATTAACAATACCGATAGTTATAGGTTCATAAATCTTAAGAGAAAGGATGCGTATGTCACATGGAAAGCATGAAAACGTTGTTCTTTTAGCACGGGTAACTCTCTATTGTGTGGATACCCGGTTGATCAGCTAGTCCATTATTTGAATAAGTATCTGATGTCTTGTTTTCTTTCAAGGAGGCAGGTGCAGGATGAAACAGGAAGCCTGCCAGGAAAGATGATAAATTACCATTTGGTGCTGGCGACCAGGGGTGTGGAAATGCAGGGCTGCTGGGGATAAAGAGGGGGAATAACCAGAAATAAAGAAGTAAGACTCGTAACTACAACTTCAGAGGTATTTACTCCGGCTCTTCATTATCCTTGTGGTACTTTAAGGGTCTGAGTTCATTGTGTAACCTGTAAAATAAAGTCCTGTTGAAAACAACCACGCACTAACTACAGATCGTGTTACAGCTGCTGAGGTCAGAAGAAGATTCAGAGTTGAGGGAGAGCTTGACGGAGGAATCAAATTGACCTAAGTAGACAAACGACGCAAAGCCAAGCAAAGTGTGGTGCCCTGTTCATGATGGAGCCCCTGGGCTGCATTCACAGGAGGCACTTGGCCTGCATCAATTGCGTTGAACAGGGAAGCATCTCTACATATTGTGTTTCCCACCCTAAAGCTTTGACGAACAAAATGTATTAATAATAATCACATTGATGATGATCACAAGTCAATTTTGGAATCTGCCTTTCCTGTTACTATCTCTTGCTTACAGGGCACGTTTTTGCATTACCTTATTACAAGATTAGAAACTACTGGTTCATGATCATGCCAAGATGCAATGATGCTGATAGAGTCACCACTGGCAACGGCTGCTCTTACATATTAAATTCAACAAAAATTTGTTGAGGACCTAAATTGTACTTCATGCTCAGCTGGATGCTGAGGACAAAACCTAGTCTCAAATTCATGGGCGAATGAAGGAGAAGTGAGGTAGTCTGCCAACCCATGAGAAAGCTCCATCTACAGCATGGAGAGTGTGGAAGGTGCAGCTGAGGGGCCAGCAGCCCAGGCTCCTGGGAGTGGTGACATCTGAGCTGACAAAGGGCAGAGAGCTGACACATTCAAGGAGCTCAGAGAAAGAGAGCTAGAGATGTGGATACTAATAGCAGCTCTTCCCAACACCCAGGCTTTGTTTCTGGAACTCAGCATGGATGGGTAAGTGGTAGAATATGAAACTAGAAAAGCTCTTGGGGTTTACAACACCAAGGATACTGGACTCCAGACTAAAAATTTTGCAAGTTATTCTATTGTTCATGAGAAGTCCCTGAAGTATTGTGAGCAGGGAAGTCACGCAGGGCATTTGAATCTAGCAGTAAATATTTATAATACAACATGGTTGGCACTGCGAAGAAATACGAGCTAAGGGACAGGAGAATACTGCAAAGGAAAGGGCTGAGTTTATGCTTTCCAGAAAAGATCACTCTGAGATGGGTTCTGGAGGATTTTTAGGACTTCACCAGTCACAAAGGAATGGAATGGGATGGAAGGAATAGAGAAGAGATTGGGAAGAAAGGAGAAGAAGAAAAGATGGGAAGGGAAGAGGCAGAACGAAAGGAACAGGAAGAGAAAGGAGGGCAAAGTTCACCAGGAATGCGGAGCTAAGGGAAACCTTAATTAGATTTTAATGCTGTTTTTAATTTGATTTTTGACCCTTTAGAAACATCTAGGCATTTAAAATGAGGGGAGAAATAAAGAATGTGTCAGAATGATAAACAAGGAGATGTAATCAGTTCAAAATAGAGTGTGTTCCCTAGCTTTGGTCACAGCGTTAGAGTTGCATGGTTTGGCCATTTCCCAAAGCAAGGTCAGGAAGAATACTGAAACACAGGACACAGAGAAGAGTCCAGAAATTAAATTTGATTAGTTGCTTTGCCAGTAACAGCACAGCAATTCTGGAAAAGTTCACTAAGTGTTTTCACAGCTCCAAAATGGGGAGGTAGCATCTTGGTATGTTCTGAGATTGCTGTGTGGCTTCTATTCCAGAGAGACCCCTATTAAAGGTGGGACCCTGGGAGTCATGCAGCTGACCCCTGTAGGAACTCCAGCAGGAATCTTTTCTAACCTTAGTTTATTCTGCTGTAAAATGGAACGATGGAGCTCATCTCACAGGAAGCACCTGGTACTGTGACCGGAGCTTAGAAAGTGCTAAGAAAACAGAAGTTCTAGAACAATGACAAGTTTGGAATACTTGAAGAATACATAAGCACGTGCAGACATGAGCACACACTCACACACCCATATACAACACAAAAGCAGAAGGGAGACTGATTAGAAAGAGAGTGGATCAATGGGAGCGGGAACAAAAGAATGTAATGTGGGGTGAATATGATCAAAATTATATTCTGTACAATGAATGAAATGCCGTAATGATGTCCACTTCTCCCTCTCTCTCTCTCTCTCTCTCTCTCTCTGTGTGTGTGTGTGTGTGTGTGAGTGTGTGTGTATGTGTGTGTGTATGCTTGTGTGTGCGTGCTAATAAAGATAACAATACCAAGGACATCTGCTATTGGAGGATTCGGTTACATGGCGTCTGATGATGGCTGTCACTCAACTGCTATGACTGGTACTTATTTCCAGGACATGCACTTCAATAGTCTGTTTTGTTCACCATGCCCATTGCCCTTAATAATAATCTCAAAAGTAAATACGCTATGAAACAGTGGCCGTGCTCAACTCTAACGGGAAATTTATGCCCTTAGTTGCTAGAGGCCACATCCAGGCCATGTAATTGCATTTCTTCCCCTAAACCTGCCACCTTGGGCACTTTAATTCTTTGTCATATTGTCTCATCTATGATGTGAGAGATAAATACTCTTTCATTTCATGGTTAGACCTCTGCCAAGTGTATTAATATTCAAGATCCTATATGTGAAGATCTAAGAGGTGAGACTATGGAGGTAGAATGGAAATAGGGTGACTAAATTATTTTTTAAAAGTACCATTTGAGCTATGATGGCTCAGCAGTTAAGAGCACTGGCTACTCTTCCAGAGGACCTGGGCTTTTCCCCAGCACCCAAATGGTAGCTCACAACTGTCTGTAGCTCCAGTCTTAGGGGGGTCTCTCTTCCAGCCTTTGTGGGCACGTGTGCGGTGCAAAGGTACATGCAAGCAGAACATCCATACACATAAATGAAAATAATTGTTAAAATATTTTGTAAAGTACCGCTTGGAGGAATATTATTGAATGAATGTGTGGTGGGAGAGGAAACAGTATCCGTGGCAACACATTAGACATGGTGATGCTACTTCCTGGTCTTTAGCAATTCTAAGAGTATGTCATTAAAGGACACATTTAGTCACCTTGCCTAGGTGATGATGCTTAGAACAATGACAATACTATATGTGGCAATTGGAAAGAAAATGGCTGGCAAAGGCTCAGGGAGTGGCATTATTAGGAGGTGCGGCCTTGCTGGCGTAGGTGTGACTCTGTTGGAGGAAGTGTGTCACTGGGAGTGGGCCTTGATGTCTCAGATACTCAAGCCTGACCAGTGTGACATTCTCTTCCTGCTGCCTGCAGATCTAAATGCAGAACTCTCAGCTACCTCACCAGCACCATGTCTGTCTGCATGCCACCCTGCTTCCCATTCTACTGGGTGGTTTTGTGTGTCAACTTGACACAAGCCATTCATCAGAGGAAGGAGACATCCTTCCTAGGCATCCTTGCATGGAGGCCTGGAGAGGCCATTAGTGAGGCTGTGAAGGTGAAGCCTGGATTGCCTTGGAGACCCCAAAATTTTGAATATGCCAGAGCCATGGGATACCTCCCTGCTTTCCTTTCTTTTATAAGAGTTACCATGGTCATAATGTCTCTTCAAAGCAATAAAACCCTAAGATACCATACTAGCCAGCTTTCTGCAACTACAACAAATATCAACTCTAACCAGCATATAAAGATAAAAGGTCCCCTTTGTCTTGTGGCTTCTAGGGTTTTGGCCCATGGCCAGTTAGCTCATTTGCCTTTGAGCTTTTGGTAAGACAGCACTGTGGGGTTGGGGCATATGAGGAGGAAAGTCCTTCACTTCAGAACAAGGACCTAAAAGAATCAGGTAACGGGGGAGGACAATACTAGGGCCCCACAATACCTTTTGAAGGCTTCCCTCCCCTCAAAAACTCCTAAAGGCCTAGCACCAGCTTGTGCTTCTTCAACGATCTACCAGCTCCCCCAAACTGCACAAGTTAGGGAGGAAGACCTCAATGCACAAGCCTTTAGAAACCCTCCAGATCCACTGACAGCAATGACTGCTTATGACATACCAGGCACTTGCTAAATCTTTTAACTTCCACAATAGCTCCACCAGCAAACCATCCCAAAGCAATTTCACACCCCAACAAAGATCATTTGGCCCATTTGGGAGATAACAGTTATCCATACCCAGAACCCGAGACTATGACAACTATGAGGTCATTCATTACCCTGATGAGAAGCGGTTTTGAAGACTTATCTTCTGTTAATACATTGCAAGTAAGGATGAGTCCGGTTTCTGAGGTACCACCACAGACAAACAGTTATGGTGGCCTTCTGCTCACCATAAAATATGAGCTCACAGACAATAGTGCAAGATCAAGACAAGGAGGAATGCTAGCTTTGAATCTAAAGAAAACTTGGAGAGCAGGGAGTTCAACAGCTCTCCCCCACCTAGGAGAAATGGAGGTCCTAGGAAGGACAGGTGACCCAAGCCCATGGACACACAGCTAGTTAAATATCAAGGTGATCTGGGACACTCAGGCCTCCTGGCTAGCATAGAACCTGCATCTATCCCAGCTTGCCACCCAAGTGTGTGTTCTCAGGATTTGGCCAGGTTCTCTACTTCCCATAAATCACACGCTCCTTTTAGTTCACACACCAAGTCAAGCTTCCTCACTTGTTCTAGTCTATTTTTATAGTAGCTGTGTGTTCCCTTCAGACGTAGATAGAGCGTTTTCACACAGGTTATTTCCTCCTCCTTCTTCATGATGATGTGTACCTGTTAGGATATTAGTCATTCCCTCTGTGCTGGGATGACTCAGTGTGAGACCATCTGGGACAGCCTCAATCCTCCAGTGACCCATAGGGACATGACTGGGAGCCTGCCCAGGTCCATTTGATAAGGGAAAGAGGAAACACTCTCTTCCACTTGGGGTCAGCACATTCGTTTTTTTGGTTTTTTCTTAAAGTTGATAAAACCATGAAGTAATATGAATAGTAAAAATTGCATTCAGTATTGAATATTAGGCATATTCTGTCCATTATAACATAAAGTATATTTCCTGACCACTGGAGGACATTGTCTAAGCAACTCTACCACCAGGTGTCATCTGGAGGCATCACTTCAGTCCCACAGCCTGTTTGCTCATCTATGAAAGGAAAGTTCTGGTTTCTTGAACTTCCAATTTTGTGGCTTAAAGGTTGTCAAGTTGTATACACAGCAGATCACTTGTCACTGGTCATTTCAGCTATAAAAATCCAAAGCTGAAAAAGAAAGCAGAAAGGACATTTTAGTAGCCCCAAGTCCAAGGTCAAGAAACATCCTCCTAAGAGTGGCCTTCTGGGCTTCCAGTGATGGGATTGGGATGCCAACCCAGCCACAAAACCTTCAACCTACAATTTGTCCTGCCTGCAAGGTGTGCTGGGGCAATGGTGGTGCAGAACTTGTGGGAGTGACCAACCAATGACTGGTCTAATTTGAGGCCCACACCTCAGAGAGGGAGCTCATGCCTGGATGATCAGGAACCAGAGGCTGGATAGCCCAGAGACCTAGGGTAGAACCAAACACAACTGACCCAAAACAAACAAACAAGCAAACAAATAAAGATTTCTAATTATGTTCTGCTGTATTCATAGGTCAGTGCCTAGTCCAGGCATCATCAGAGAGGCTGCCTTAGGCAACTGCTGAAGCAGATGCAGAGATCCACAGCCAAACATCAGGCAGAGAGAAACCTAGATTGGAGATCTCCCCAGGAAGAGGAGGAGGAGGAATTGTGGGAGCCAGAGGAGGCAAAGACATGGAGAGAGCATGGGACTGGAGAATCAATGAAGTGGGTCTCGTGAGGGTTTACAGAGCCCACCTGGGTCTTCACTAGGTCCTCTCCATATATGTTATGGTTGTTGGCTTGGTGTTTTATAGGACTCTTGACTGTGGGAGTGGGAGGTGTCTCTGATTCTTTTGCCTATTCTTGGGACCCTTTTCCTCCTACTGGGTTCCCTCGCCCAACCTTGATATGAGGGTTTGTGCCTGGTCTTACTGTATCTTGTTGCACTGTGTTCAGTTGATGTCCCAGAGAGGTCTGCTCTTTTCTGGGGAGAGATGGGGCTGAGATGTGGACCTGGGGGAGAGGGGGAAACTGGGAGGAGTGGATGGAGGGGAAGATGTAGTCAGGATGCATTGTATGAGAGAAGAATAATTTTAAAAAAAGAGTGACCTTTTGGCCTTGGCTGCTTCTACAGCAGTAGTTCTCAACCTGAGGGTCAAGATTCATCAGATATACTGCGTATCAGACAATTCACATTACTTTTCGTAACAGTAGCAAAACTGCAATTGTGAAGTAGCAAAGAAATAAATTTATGGTTGGGGGTCACCACCACATGAGAAACTGTGTTAAAGGGTTGCAGCAATAGGAAGGTTGAGAACCACTGGTCTCCTTCTTAGAATGGCAGTATGAGCTTAAGGAGGGCTTATTGGGCCTGAACCACATGAAGTGTTTTATTGTATATCCATTTATTTAATCCTCACAACAGGCCAAAAGTAGGCACTCTCAGTAACATTATTTTTCAGATAGGGGTTTGGAGAGGGTAAAGAGTATACCCAAGGCCACACAGCAGCCAAGTTGACAGAGAGAAACTCAAACTCAGATATGTCTGCAGCTTGTGCTCTACGAACACGTGCCCAGTATTCCTGCCCTTCCCAGATGAGATGTGGACCTCGGGTCATCTTAAAAAAAACCTGCCTTCTCGGGTTGTAATGAAGATGAAATGCATGTGACACTTCATTTGTTCTGAGGGCTGAATCATCTTTCCTCTATCACTTAGCAGTCTCTCGCCTCAGCTGACATCCCTATGCCTCTTCTCATGGATAATTTGTTCCTCATTGGTGACCCTTTCTCACTACAGCTACTTTGGGAAGCTGGTTTAGAATTCATTGGTATGTCTGGAAATAGAAGGAATTTTGTTTACTTTGGTGGACAGAACACC
>CABHPQ010170879.1:0-26106 GCA_902168405.1 Peromyscus aztecus
TATGGTTTTAATATTCCCAGTGGCTTACTGAGACACACATGCATCAGTCTTGGAAACATAATGTGAACAGAAGGAAGTAGAGAATTTTACCATCAGTAAAGTACTTCAGTGGAGTTGAAGGGAAGTTGATAAATATATCAGTTTTTTTTTTTTTTTCAAAAAAAATTATTTTCCAAAAAAGATTATTTTTATTACATTTATGTCTGTGATATGTTAATTCATGGAATGCCAGAATGAAAAATGTCATGTAATGATTAAGGTGTCAGAGAGAACATTGTTGAAGATGTTCTGGAATTAATGATGTGAATGCACTTTTTTAAATGATTAAAATGATGAATTTGTGTTTTATAAATTTTACTTCAACTAAGAAAGATGCAGAGGCTTGGCATGGTGGTACACACCTTTAATCTCAGCGCTTGGGAAGTAAGGTAGGCAAATCTCTGTGAATTTAAGGCTAGCCTGGTCTATGGAGTAAGTTCCTGGCCAACCAGAGCTAAGCTATATAGTAAGACCCTGTCACAAAAAGCCTAGAAAGGGGAGAGGGACTAAGGGTGTAGCTCAGTGGCATAGCACTTATTTAGTATGTGTGAGGCCCTAGTATATGGGACATCTAGCAGCACAAAGGTGTTTTTTTTGTTTAGTTTGTTTTTAATAAAATCACCTCCAGCTGAGGCTGATTCTGGGCAGTTCCATATACAATCTGGGCTCTTGGTTTTGAAAATACATGATTCATTTTCTTTTAATTTTTATTATATTTTTTATTGTGTTTGTGTACATGCACACACAAAAGTGTGCACACACCACAGTCCATGTGTGGAAGTCAGAGTACAACTTGCAAGAATAGGTTCTGTCCTTCCATCAGAGATTTACTCAAGTTCTTATGGGTGGTGACAGGTGCCTTTACATAGGATTCTGTACTGGTCTTTTATATGTTAGACCACCCACTTGTCACCTTCCTCTCATTTAGTGCTGTATTCCTCTACATACTGAATCCAAATCAATAAGCTTCAATTAGGAAAATTATTAATTTCCTTTTCCTTGTCATTTCTCAGTATTTTATTTATTTTGAGACAGGGTCTCATATAGCCCAGGCCTATGTAACCAAGAATGACTTTGAACTTCTGTTCCTTCTAATTTTAGATTTATTTATGTGTATGTTTGCCTGCACACATGTATGTGTACCATATACATGCCTGGTACTGGAAGAGGTCAATAGAGGGCATCAGATCACCTGGAACTGGAATTACAGATGGTTATTAGCCTCCATGTGGGTGCTGGGAACCAAACCTGGGCCCTCTTTAAAAGCAGTTAAGTTTTCTTAACTGCTGAGACCTGTCATATATTGCTACCTAAACAATAGAGGAAGAGGCAGTCCTCCTACTTTTCTCCTAATTAACTTTTCTGTGACCTTCAAAAGTCTTCAGCATTTCTCAAATTTGAAAAACCACTACAAAACCACTATAACTAATAGAAAGATTTCTGAATACCAACATACGCTCTCTTCTCATTTATAGATTTTGTATTTGCAAGCTTATCAACTTATTACAATTTATTTGTAACCTCATCTTTATTCACACACTTTCAGTGTTATTCATGGACATGCACAGAGTGGCAAAAATAAGTGTTTTGAGTGACCAAGAATTAAATTCTCAAGCCAGGCATGGTAGCTCACACCTTTAATCCCAGCACTCAGGAGGCAGAGGCAGGTGGATCTCTTAAGTTCAAGGCCTTGAACTTAAGAGTTCCAAGACAGCTAGGGCTATGTAGAAGAGACCCTGTCTCAAAAACAAAACACACACACACACACACACACACACACACACACACACACACACACACACATTCTCAACCTGAAGATGAATTAAGACACTGATACTTCGCCTTATTTTCAGATCTATTATGAATACTTGTCTTTTTCATAGTCTACCTAATATGTTGGAGTTTTTCTTAATAATTTTTTTAGATTTATTTTTATTGTTTAAGTATTTTGCCTGCATCTATATGTGCACAATGTGCCTACAAATGGTTGTGAGCCAGTATGTAGGTACCTAGAATTGAACCCCAGTCCTCTGCAAGAACAGCAAGTACTCTTAACCCCTGAGCTATGTCTCCAGCCCCATCTAATGTGTTTTTACATTTTTGTTTTTTTATTCATGATCTCAGTTTAATATGGCTGCCAAGTGAGTCTAAAGTATCTCAAATTCTGAAATGCAAGAAGGCTGAGATGTCCTCATGGAGAAAATAGCGTGTGTTTGATAAACTTCATTGAGGCATAAGTTAACAGGCTGTTAGCCATGAGTTCAGTGTTAATGAATAAATATGTATTAAGGAGCCTTTAAACAGAAGCACACAAAGTTATGTCTTGCTGAGTTGGCAAAATGATTGTGCCCAGAGGCCCACAGACATGAAACTAACCTCTAGGATCAGTGGTTAATTCATTGTTAATTAATTGTGAACGACATAACTACCACACCTGAACTGCCTAATTACTATAGGCCATTGGTCTCCCCATTGATACAGATTAATAATTAGGAAAGGTTGGTTATGATGAAAGGTCATATTTATTTGGGCAGGTAACGAGAATCCTTCATGGATAAAATTTCCTTTAAAGTAGTTTTGGGGGCTGAAGAGATGGCTCAGTGGTTAAGAGCCCTGCTTCTCTTCTAAAGGACCTGAGTTTGGTTCCCAACACATACATGGTGGCTCCCCACAGTCTGTAACTCCATTCCCAGGGGATTCAACACCCTCTTCAGTCTTCAAGAGGGCACCAGGCATACACATGGTTCACAGACATACATGCAGGCAAAATAGCCATGCACATTAAAAGCAAAAGTAACTAAATAAATAAAATGTGTTTCAGACAAGGTTAGAATATAAGGTTCTCCTGCAAGAATAAGAAAGGCAAACTGGCTGCTCTTCTTTAGTCATGCTTGTGTATGGATGGGTCTGCCCTTTCTTAAAGGTTTTGTGTAAGATTATCCAGTACTGTCTTTTTCTGTCCTGTCAGCTAGCTCCCAAATAATGACACAGAGACCTCTTATTAATTATGAAAGCTCGGCCTATAGCTTAGACTTGTCCCACTAGCTCTTAAAACTTAAATTAACCTGCTTTTATTAATCTACATTTTGCCATATGGCTTTTTACCTTTCATTCTGTATGTCCAGCTTCCTCCATGTCTCATTAGTGTCTCCTCTATGCCTCAATTACCTCCTCCTACTTCCTCTCTCTGCCTGGAAGTCCCGGACACCTATACCTCCTGCCTAGCTATTGGCCATTGAGCTTTTTATTACAACAATCACATTAATACATCTTCACACATTGTACAAATATCCCACAACACAGTGCTTTAAAAAAAAAGAGATACTCAACAATAGTAAAGGACTTGCCTTGTATACAAAGCCCTAGATTTTATCCCCAACATCACAAACATAAGTTGTTTTCTCTATATATATCTTTATATAGAGAGACTATATACATATATTTCCCTCACATGATTTAAGAAAGATGTATTTGCTTATAAAATAAAATTTGGGTTGGGTGTGGTGGTACAAGCCTTTAATCCCAGCATTAGGGAGGTAGAGGCAGACAGATTTCTTTGAGTTCAAGGCCAGTCTAGTCTACATAGTGAGTTCCAAGACAGCCAGAGCTATGTAATGAGACCCTGTCTACAAACAAACAAACAAACAAAAAAAGATTGTCACTTTTACTATTAGCAATAAAGATCATATTTATTGTAAAAATTACAAAATTTTAAGAAAAATATATAGATATTAAAGATACAATTAAATATTTCCAAAATTTATAATTTTCTTCATACCTCGGTGTCATAAGCATACTATTTTTCTTTAGATTTTCCTATCACATTAATACTAATGAAAAATAACTATATCTTGCTCAGAATAGAGGACTTAAATGTCAAATACTAAAGATTGACCTATGTGCAGTAATAGACCCATGTTACAGAAATTTAGAAGCTTAGAACTAGGTAGACTGAACATTAGATTTTGCTCCTTTGGATACAGCTGGTTAATATATTATTAAATTACCTTTATACATAAGTAGCCTGTGTTTGGCATGGTAGTGCATGTCCATAATCCCAGAATTTAGGAAGTAGAGGTAAGAGGATCAGAAAGCCTGGACTACATGAGACCTCCCCCCCCACACACATGCTACCATGACTAGAAATAGCAAATGCTTACAATGTCCCCCTTATACTAAAAACCGGTCACAGTTTTGATATTAACAGATTGTCATTTTTCTTACTTTGAGTTAATATACATAAAAAGATGCATTTAGCACAGAAGTCATAAAGAATGTTCCTGTGTTGTAGACAGTGTACTTTTTGTTTGTCCAAAAACTTGTGTATTAAACTTTTTTATAACCTTTCTTAAAGCAGATACTCTTACATACAAAGTCTGGTACTAAGATTTTATATACTAGAGAGGAAAGTAAGGCTGTCCCTAGGAGCAGCAAGGTGACTGAGTGGGTAAAAGTGTTTGTACAGTTGTCCTCTGGCCTTCACACTCAGTGCCGTGGTACATACACACCCCCACACACATGCACATAAAAATTTCTTTAAAAGACTGTGTCTGTGAAAATTGGAATTTCACTGAAGACTTTTTCTTTTCTGTTCCATAGAGCCAAACTTACTGAGTGGCACTGCACATAGTGTGAACAAAAGAGGTGTGAAAAGAAGAGACCTGGACGTAGAAGAACTTAGAGAGGTCCTTTCTTCTCTCTTGCCTTTTGTGCGGATTGAACACATCTTGCCTATAAACAGTGAGGTCTTAAGTGATGCTGTAAGTTTCTTCATTCCTTTCAGGGAAAGAAAAATGCCAAGCTTATCCTGTGTTAATTCTTATAAATAATTTCTCCTACTAGTAAAGTACTTGAAACCAGATTTCCTGAGGACAGAAACAAATATCTGTGTGATATAATGTTATGTCCCTAGTGTCTGACATAGTGCAAAAAAGTGTGTTTAGTGCTGATAGTTTTTTGTTTGTTTATTTTGTGTTTTGATTTTGGGGTTTTTGTTTATTTTGTCTTGTTTTGTTTTGTTGTTTTTTGAGACAGTTTCTCTGTGTTGCCCTGTCTCAAGAACATAGTTTTAAGGGAATTAATTTGGTCATTTATCAGTATAAATCAGTTCGATCTCTATGAAAAGAAAAGGTAGAAATTACTTTTGCAGACTCTTCCAGAACAGCAGTAAATCAGAGGAGGGACATTGGCTCCTATATGTAAGATTCATGAGCCATTTGAGTGCATTTTAAACTCAGTTGAAAATTTATAGAGCTGGGCACAATTTAATCCCAGTACTCAGGAAGCAGAGGCAGGTGGATCTCTGTGAGTTCCAAGACAGCCAGGGCAATAATAAGAGACCTTGTCTTGAAAATAACAGAGAGAAGTGGGGAGCAATATGTATTAATGGAGTTAATTATGTTACTCATAATTTTTAAATTACTTTTTTAAAAAGTGTGTGTGTGTGTGTGTGTGTGAGAGAGAGAGAGAGAGAGAGAGAGAGAGAAATACTGCTACTATCCTAGGTGGGAGGTACAGTGGCATCTTTTTATCATTGTTGATGGCAGCAGTCTGGAGACAGCAATTAGACATGCTATCAAGAGCCATCATTATGTTCATACTCTTTGGTCTTGTCATTTCTTCTGTCAAAAACTGTCCCTATGAGGAATAAATATTTGTGCATGTATGTGTATATACACTCAGATGCTTAATATTATTTAAATATTTGGTAGTATCCTAAATTTCTAATAACACTGAAAATAAGACTATATGACTATCCAAGAGAATATTTTGCTGCCTTGAATAATAAGAGTATTGCTTTTTGGTTGCGGTAGCCATCTTTCAGTAACTCGCCGAAACGACAAACACAAAGGGAAAGAGAAGGGCACTCGCTATATGTTCTCCAGGCCTTTTAGGAAACATGGAGTTGTTCCTTTGGCCACATACATGCCAATCTACAAGAAGGGTGATAATGTAGACATTAAGGGACTGGGCACTGTTCAAAAAGGAATGTCGCATAAGTGTTACCATGGCAAACCCAGAAGAGTCTACAATGTCACCCCAGCATGCCATGGGCATCATTGTAAACAAGTTAAGGGCAAGACTCTGGCCAAGAGAATTAATGTGCAGATTGAGCACATCAAGCACTCTAAGAGCAAAGACAGCTTCCTGAAGTGGGTGAAGGAAAACGACCAGAAGAAAAAGGAAGCCAAAGAGAAAAGCACATGAGTTCAGCTGAAGTGCCAGCCTGCTCCACCCAAAGAAGCACACTTTGTAAGGACTAACGGGAAGGAGCCTGAGCGACTGGAGCCCACTCAGTACAAATTCATGGCCTAATGTACTAAAAGAAAGAATATCACAGCACCAGGCAGAATGGTGTACATCTTTAATCACTGTACTCCAGAGGCAGAGGCAGAGGCAGGTGAATATATGAGTTCTAGGCCAGCATCGTCAAATAGAGAGTTCCAGACTGGCATCATGAGACCATGCCTCAACAAACAAACAAAGACTAATATAGCAACATGAAAAATGCTAATGATAAATCTTTTAAAAGGATACAAAAGTTGGACATGGTAGCACAAGCCCTTATTCCCAATACTGTAGAGGCAGAGGCAGCAAATCTCTTCAGTTACATGCCAAACAGGGCTACATAGTGAGAACTGGTCTCAACAACTACCAAAAAGGATGTGGTGGCACACATCTTTAGTCCCAGCACTTGGGAGACAGAGACAGGCGGATCTATGAGTTTGAGGACAGCCAGGGCTGCACAAAAAACACTGCCTTGAAAACTCTTTAAAAAATATAATACATTTTTATGTATTCTAAAGTTCAGTTATGCAAAACTTCACTTGGAATAGTCTAAAAGAAAATATATCAATAGAATCAGTTATAATAGATATTGATTTTTTCCTCTACTTTTTAAATACTATACTATGTTTTATTAATTTAAAATAATTTAAACTAACATATCAGGTAGATATTGTTATATTTAAAAGGAATAAATCTGGGGAAATAATTTGCAATTCCATTTAAAACTCTGGACTCAAACCAAATTGATTCTTTTTTTTTTTTTTTTTTTTTTTTTCTCTTGCTTTTGTTTTTCAAGACAGGGTTTCTCTGTGTAGCCCTGGCTGTCCTGGATCATACTCTGTAGACCAGGCTGGCCTCAAACTCATAGAGATCTGCCTGCCTCTGCTTCCCAAGTGCTGGGATTGAATGTGTGCACCAGCATGCCCAGCAAGATTAATTCTTGTATTTTATCTAGAAAAGTATTGTCGGGACATTGTTTAAGAACTGTGTACTTGTTTGTTCTTCATTCCACACTTAGCCCAATATAAGTTTGCTTGTGGTTGTGCACCTCCATGTTCTCTTAGTAGGTACAAGTGCACACCATACCACGTGTTTAGTGTGACTGTGGTTTAATCTTTACCGTTACAGTAAGACCTAAGGGACCTGATTTATGGGTCATAGCATCAGTGAGGGAACCACAAGGTGACACTTAAACAGCTTAATCTTGTGGCTCCCTGATTCCAGAACCACACAGGTACCCTACAGTGAGGCCTTAAGGTTAAATAAGGCATCTGTGGTCACATAGTTCCCTATTGCAGATACTTGGCCCATGCCTAAAGAGATCTCCCCAATAAACTGAAAAGTGTTCACATATTTTCTGATTTGGGCTATTTGGGGTTGGTGCCAGGTCACACTCCCTGAGAAGAGAACGTACTATCTAGTGTCCTGTGCTGTAAGTAAGGCCAACTCCATGTTATTTTGTCTTGGTTGGGGGTGGAAGCAAAATGAACAAGGGGGGGAAACATCAGCTTTTATCAGATGTTGTGCAAATTAATCCAAATTAATGAGTTTGTATTTATGTGCCTTTGTAAAAACATCCTTCTAAAGGAAAATGGGCAATTTTGGTACTTTCTTAGTGCTAAATTCTTTACTACTACTGAACATTTAGGGTATTGCTAAATTTACATAATAACATTCCTAAGTTCTTACTTAAATGGTGGTAAAGTTTGTGCAGTGTGTTTTATAGGTGTAAATATTGCTGTCTTACTAGTATTGTGCTGCACATATTTGTTTATCTTCTTTAAAAAACGTTTGTTTGTTTTGAAGATGAAAAGAGGCTTGATCAGTACTCCCCCATCAGACATGCTCCCTACAACAGAAGGAGGAAAGTCAAATGCCTGGCTCCGTCAAAAGAATGCTGGCATATATGTTCGTCCTCGGCTGTTCTCTCCCTACGTGGAGGAAGCGAAGGTAATGATAGAGGAGGAGTTTATTACCAACCACATGCGCAGAAATTTACTATTTGGAAGAGGCCCAGACATCTAGTAATAGGGAAAATGAAAGTAAATTCTAATTTGTCAGTAATGTTCTGAAATGTTTAATTATCAAAGATATTTTTAAAACTTGTCATGATGTATTTTACCTCACTGTCTTGTAAATCATTGTAATTGCATGACACAGCTGTGCTTTATGGTCTGGAGAACAGGGAAATGTCTGAAGTAGGCTGCATTTGCTTATCTTCCTCATAAACTAAGAGACATGTGACCTCAGAGTAATCTTCCAGAGTAGCTGACTTTTGAGTTCAGTTTAGTTTTAGGGGAAGCATTTAAACTAAGTTTTAAGTTTGTTAGTAAGTAGCAGGCTCTGTGTGTACTTTAACATAGAGAACTCTCCAAGAAAATATAATAATGTAAAAACAAAACACTAAGTTTTATTAGATGTATTCACGCATAGTGTTGGTGTGGAGTTTGAGAAACTAATAAAGTCTTTGAAATCAACAAGATTTTGATTTTTTTTTTTTTTTTTTTTTTTTTTTTTTTTTTTTTTTTTTTGAGACAGGGTCTCACTTTGTATCCCTGGCTAGCTTCTTAACTCACGGAGATTTGCTTGCCTCTGCCTCCAAAGTCCTGGAATCAAAGGTGTGCACCACTATACCTGGCAAAAAGCCAACACAAGCAGTGCCCTTAACCCATCCAGCCACACACGCATGATAGACATGTGGACACGTGTGCTATGGCTATGGAGTGAGTGGAGGTCAGAGGACAGCTTGGTGAAGTCAGTTACTCTCTTTCCACCTTTACAAGGGTTCCAGGGACTAAACTTCCGGAATGGTCGACATTGTGAGCAAATCTAAAGTAGTAGAAAGGCGCAGAGGTTGGGTCTGGCCTCTCTGGAATAAGTGCAGCACTTGATGTTGCTCATGCAATAGCTACCCGTTCTCTCTTCTGCTCCAAGGCTGGGCAGCCAGAACACTCACCAGGTGTGGCACTGGGCCCGTGCCTAAGAAGAGTTCCTCAGTAAATGTGGAGAATGTTCATATATTATGTTATTTGGGCCATTCTGCAGTTTAGTGAAACAGATACACCAGAACTTATTTAACAAAATTGGGCTTATTCATCAGTCTGTTAAGTAGCAATAATTTTTATATGAGACATATATCCCCCTTTGAAACAGGGTCTCCTTGTCTAACCCTGGCTGTTCTGGAAATCACTATGTAGACCAGGCTGGTCTAGAACTCACAGACCTGCCTGTCCTTGCAGCCCAAGTGCTAGGATTAAAGATGATGTCTTAGGGTTTCTATTGCTATAAAGAGACACCATGACCACAGCAACTCTTATAAAAGAAAACATTTATTTGAGGTGGTGGCTTAACAGTTTCAGAGGTTTAGTCCATGTGATCCTGGCAGTGAGACTGGCAGCGTGCACGCAGCCATGGTGCTGGAGAAGGAGCTGCTACATGTTGATATGCAGGCAGCAGCCAGTAGACCAAAGCACTGGGCATGCCTTGGGCATATGTGAGACCTCAAAGCCACCCTCTCAGTGACACACTTCCTCCAACAAAGCCACACCTCCTAATAATGCCACTCCCTATGAGCTTGTGGGGGCCAATTACATTCACACTACCTCAGATTTGTATCACAGTGTCTGGCCTAATAATCAATATTTTGTATTTTGAGCATTTTTGTTGCATCTGATACTTATGATTTGTTTATAGTTTATTTCTGGTTAATTTTATAGTCAAACTTTTCAGAAGATGATTGTATCTTTTCAAGATACTCAAAAAGAGAGGCACTTATTCCTTTCACCACTAATTTAAACATCGTGAGAAACGATAGCTTCATTCCTTTTCATATGATGATGATAATCTTGCTGCAAGTGTGAAGGTTGACTAGCCCTGTTTCAATGTTCCAGTCAGTACTGGATGAGATGATGGTGGAACAGACAGACCTGGTACGACTACGAATGGTTCGAATGTCCAACGTCCCAGACACACTTTACATGGTCAGCAATGCCGTGCCACAGTGCTGCCACATGATCAGCCACCAGCAGATCAGCAGTAACCAGTCCAGCCCTCCATCGGTTGTAGCCAATGAAATTCCAGGTAAGGCGCTACCTATTTGATTTCTTTTTATAATTGCTGTTTTAACCCTCTTACACATGCTAATTCTTCCCACATTTCATTCTTTGTGCATTGTTCCATTGCCAGATAGGTCCTGTGGGGCAGAATCATTCCTGTTAAGAACAACTGATTTAGAGGCATTCAGATTTTTTTTTTTTTTTGTTATATAAGAGCCTTTCCAAGGCAGGCATGATGGCACACCTGTCATCCTAGAACACAACCCATGAGGAAAAGAAAGGCAAGAAGATCCTGAGCTACGTAGTGAACCCCTGTCTTAGAAACAAAAACCTTCAAGAGGTGATGTAGTCTGCTCTGTCCTCCTCCCAAATGCTATCACTCTTAGCTCCTGCAGAGAGTGGTGGTAAGTAGTGGTCAGAAACTTAACTGCCAGACCTTGCCAGTGCCATTGCAGGATTTAAAATAAATCCAATGAACTGTGGCATTATAAATAGTACCGTTCATTTCTGCTCAGGAAAGATGAGCGACATGGTGACAGAACTTTCCACCAGATCCACGGTGCTATTCTGAACTGTAATCTTTCTTCAGTTGTTAGCATATCTGGCTACTCTAGGTTTGCTTAGGTGTACTTTGGGTAACAGTGTGAAGAGAAAGAGAAAGACTCTTCTACAGTTTGAAGCTTTGCTACAGTGTCTGTGCTTTCTATTTTCTTTTTCTTTTTTTTCCCCCCTTTGGAAACTGTGTAGATCAGGTTGGCCTTGTACTCACAGAGCTCTACCTGCCTCTGTCTCCCAAGTTTTAGGATTAAAAGTCTGTGCCACAACACCCAGCCTGTAGGGTTTTGTTTACATATGAGATAGTACAGATACATACCAGCATAACTTCATTTTAGAATTTATCTTCAGAATCCCAAAACATTCACGGTATGATTAGGAAAGTAAAACTTGTCTCTGTCATTTAGCTAATGAGACACGGCCCTATCAAGGTTTTTTCTTTTTCTGTCCTTCTCAACATACTACGAAAAGGCTATGAAGCTTATTGGAGAAGACTGTCTAGCATGCCACTTATTACATGACTTTGACCGAACATTAATTTCCTCATCTGTGGAATGCAGATAATGCATCTTCGCTAGCATCATTGTGAGACTTTAATGAAGTGTCACAGCTATATTCTTAGGAGTCTGCCTGGTTCAGAGGAAGCACTCGGGAAACTGTAGCTCCCACTCTAGCAGTTATGTCCTGAATCTGTAGGCTTCCATCACCTGTTTGCCTCAGTTCAGTTCCCAAGTGGTTTTCATGCCTGTCTTCTACTCTAGTTTCTGCTCTGTGGCCGTATAACCTCACTCACAGCTACTAAGGGGTCGTCACACAAATATGTTTGTTGATACTCAAATGAAAGAGTATGACTGTGTTCCAATAAAACTACACTAAGGGTAACTCCAGGCCATTTGCTTTCTCCTGTTGTGTGTTGTTGTTGCTGTTGTTGTTTTGTTTTTCAAGACAGAGTTTCTCTATGTAACAGCCCTGTCTATCCTAGAATTCTCTTTGTAGACCAGCCTGGCCTTGAACTCACAGAGATTCACCTGTCTTTGCCTCCCAAGTGCTAGGCTTAAAGGTGTGTGCCACCATGCCTGGCTCTCCTATTCTCTTAGTTAGGCTTACTGTTGCTGTATGAAACACCATGACCAAAAGCAACTAGGGGAGGAAAGGGTATATCTGGCTTATACTTCCACATCACTGTTCATTGTTGAAGGAAGTCAGGACAGGAACTCAAACAGGGCAGGAACCTGGAGGCAGGAGCTGACAATAGGGGCCATGGAGGGGTGCTGCTTACTGGCTTGTTCCCCATGACTTGCTCAGTCTGCTTTCTTATGGAACTGAGGACCATCAGCCCCGGGGTGACACCAACCACAATGGCTAGGCCTTCCCCAATCAATCACTAATTAAGAAAATACCCTACAGGCAAGCCAGCAGTTCGGTCTTATGGAGGCATTTGCTCAATTGAGATTCCTTCCTTTGCAGTGACTACAGCTTGTGTCAAGTTCACATAAAACTAGCTAGCAGACTTGTGTTAGATAGTTTCAGAGTGCTGGTCACAGAGTCACAGCTCTGGCCCTATTATCCCCCTGTATACATGACTTCTGGTGTACACAGAATGTGCTTAAATTGTTCACCTGTCATCTGTCAGTACTCTTGTAGTGTGTATCCTTGAGCACTGAGTTCTGTGAAGCCAGCTGTTTGTGTCCTGCTGTCTCTCACGTGCATATGTGACGTGCACCTGACGTCTGCTCAGAAAGCTTCCCTGCTTTATTTGCCTGCTTAGTTTCCAGAACTTTCATTTGTCAAGACTCTGCTTGTCTTAAGAAGCCTTCCTCTTGCCCTCAGTCAAGCCTGGTGCTGCTTCCTACACTGTATTTGCTTACTTAATTTACTGTAATGAAAGTCAGAATTTTTTGAAAACAGAGTTCATGCCTTTTGTTCTGTAACCCTGAATGTCCCTGCCTGGTTTGTGGTCAGTTGACATGTATTTGTTTGTGATGCTGGGAATCGAAGCTAGGCAAGCACTGTCTCACTGAGCTGCATCACAGCCCTAATGGTGAATATATTTGAGATACCCTCACCTTCTCAAAAGAGTAGGTACAAGTAAAGTGATTTAGTTTTTGGTTTTTGTCTGGTCAGGTTTTCTCTGTGTAGCCCTGGCTGTCCTAGAACTTGCTATGTAGAACAAGCTGGCCTTGAAGTAGAGAACCACCTGCCTCTGCCTTCTGAGTTCTGGGACATACCAGTAAAGTTTTATTTGAACTGTGACAAAAAAAAAAATGATACAATTCAGGAGCTGTTAAGTATAATCCAGAGCTTTAGGGGCACAGAGAAGTTTTTAAACCTTGGAAAATAATTGGAGACATAAATTGAACATTCCCAAGCAACTAAAATACTATCTTTAAAAAGTGTCTGAGAAGATTCTGCTATAGCATGTTTCTCCTTGTGCTTGCTGGGTAGTCTTGTGCAGCTCAGGAATTGTCCTGTCTTTCTCCTTCTAGTTCCTCGTCTCCTCATTATGAAAGACATGGTGAGGCGCCTGCAGGAACTGCGGCACACGGAGCAGGTGCAGAGAGCCTATGCACTGAACTGCGGGGAGGGCGCCACCGTCAGCTATGAAATCCAGATCCGAGTGCTGAGAGAGTTTGGTCTTGCAGATGCTGCTGCAGAGCTCTTGCAGGTAGAACAATACTGAGGGGAAGTGGGAGCCTGGAATGTCAGTCAGGTGTGTCACCTGAGCTGCTTTTTCTTCTGACTTGTTCTGTTGCTGCCTCTGTTGCTGTTCTGGTGTCTGTAATAGCCTGCAGGTTTCTGCAATTTCTCCTGGTGAGAGGCAGTGTGGTAAAGCAGCCTGAGCAGAGTTGGCTGTGCTGCTTCCTAAACTGTTGAGCAGATCGAGTTACTTAACCACTCCGAACATCTCCTTCCTCACCTGTAAAGTGAAGCTAGGACATGATAGAAAGCACCAATGTATCTCGGGCATAATGAGCATCTAGTAAGTGGTTACTGCAGAATTCTGTCTCAGTGGAGATTGAAGAGGGAATAGAAAACTCCAGACCTCACTGCTCACTCTCTGGCCACTGGATTTCTAGTTTCTGTTATGCTCACAGGTCTTTTAGGTTTCTTGTTTCTTCTCTCTTTTCTCTTAGGAATTGTTTTCAAACACAAGCCTAGCCAGGCAGTGGTGGTGTACGACTTTAATCCCAGCACGGAAGGCAGAGGCAGGCTGATCTCTGAGTTTGAGGCCAGCCTGGTCTACAGAACAAGTTCCAGGACAGCCAAAGCTATACAGAGAAACCCTGGGGAAGGGGGCAAGCCTGAGACTCGTGGAACAAGTGCCTTTATTTATTTTTTTTAACCTAGCAAAAAAAAACAATCCCTCATTTCTAGTAATTGGATACAAAACCAGTAACAGTTTTACAATTAAAATAGGGCTTGTAAAATAGTCTAATGAAAATATCTAAATGATAACTTAATAAAATTTAATTTCATCTGGCTAAGTGGTCCAAACTTTCTTGCCCCCAAATACTATTAACCTTAGTTGACCCATGCAAATGGTTAATGTGGCATGGTGCCCTTTGGCAAGGCAGCAAATAATTTAGGTCTTACTTTACTATTGTTTCCATCAATAAGACTACACAATATAATATTTAACTTTTTTCATATAGTTTTTTTATTTTTTGAAATTATAATATAGTCTTATCATTTCTCCCTGCCCCACCCCTCCCATGTATCCCCCTGCTCTCTTTAATTATTGTGTGGTAGTGGCGCACACCTTTAATCCCAGCACCTGGGAGGCAGAGGCAGGCGGATCTCTGTGAGTTCGAGGCCACCCTGGGCTACAGAGTGAAATCCAGGAAAGGCTCCAAAGCTACACAGAGAAACCCTGTGTGTGTGGGGGGGGGGGCAACTATTGTTGGGGTGTGTATGTATGTGTATGTATTCCTAACTTTGTAAATACAACCTGCTCAGTGTATATTGTCTTGCTTGTGTGTCTGTTTCCAGGACTGACCATTTAGTATTGGATAGCACATTGCTGGGCTCTTCCCTGGGGAAGGGTATTTCTCCCACTCTCAGCATTCCTCAGTTGCCTACAGTTCTTGTTCATGGCTGAGGCCGTGTGAGTGCTAGCCTGTCTGTTGGTGTCCTCCTTGTGGGGTCAGGTCCATTCTCTCTGCCATTTTAAATTGTATCTTCTGAAAGGGTGTGTGGTCACATGCTTTTAATTCCAGCATTTTCATTAAGGCAGAGGCAGGCTGAGCTCTGAGTTGAAGGCCAGCCTGGCCTACATTGGGAGTTCCAAGCCAGTGAAAGCTATATAGTGAGACCCTGGTTTGGGGTTTTGTTTTATTGGTTGGTTTCTTTTATTTTATTATTTATTTATTAAATTGTTTGTTTGTTTGTTTGTTTTGATTTTGCAAGACAGGATTTCTCTGTGTAGCCTTGGCTGTCCTGGAACTAGCTCTGTAGACCAGGCTGGCCTTGAACTCACAGAGATCCGCCTGACTCTGCCTCCCTAGTGCTGGGATTAAAGGCCTGTGCCACCACTGCCCAGCAAAGACCCTGTCTTTAAAAAACAAAGTATCTTAATCTCATAAATTGTATAGAAATATTCTACATTTATCAGTATCTTAATCAGATTCACTAATACATAATGTGTAAAGAATGGTATTCTGTATTTACTTCAGCTAGATACTTAGATGTTGTATCAGAAACTTTCTAGAAAGATCCTTCCTTGCCCCCTCCCCGCCACTGCCACCCCCAAATAAGGTCTGTGTAACAGACCAGGCTGGCCTTGAGCTCACAGGGATCCACCTGCCTCCTCTTCCCGAGTGCTGGGATTGAGTGTGAGCCACCACTGCCCGGCCCCTTCCTTGGTTTTATGTTTTAGCAGTGGCATATTTGAATTGTTTTACGACTGGAATTTGGCTTCATCGCGTGATCTTACTAAAGCTGACTGGTGTGGGCACTAGAATGTTCAGTGGAGCAGCTTTGCCTGTGCTGCCTCGGCTTCCCTCTAGCCCTTTGTACTCTTAATAAAGTCATTTCTTCGTTCGGGCTTCTGGCCTAAAAAACCATGTTAATTAAGTCTTTCATTTCTGCTAAAAGTTTTGTTTGCTTGTTTTTAAGTACCTGACTTAACTCTCTCAAACTGTACATTTCCATTTATTAACTCTGCTAATAAAGGTACAAACCTAAAACCAGATGAAGTGGCACACACATGTAATCCCAACACGTGGAAGCTGAGGCAGAGAAGGTCAGGAGTTTTAAGGACACACCTGTAATCCCAACAGTAGGGGGGCTGAAGCAGGAAAATAGGAAGCTCAAGGTCATCCTTAATTATATTACAAGTTTAAGGGCAGCCTAGGCTCAAATGCTAACTTTGTTGTTGTTGTTGTTGTTAATCTTTCTCAGAATCCTCACAAGTTCTTTCCTGATGAACGTTTTGGGGATGAAAGTCCACTCTTGACAATGAGACAGCCTGGGAGATGTCGTGTTAACAGTACCCCTGCAGCAGAAACCATGTTTACAGACCTGGACTCTTTCGTGGCCTTCCATCCACCTTTGCCCCCTCCTCCCCCTCCATACCACCCTCCAGCTACTCCAATCCATAACCAGCTCAAGACAGGCTGGAAACCACGGCCTCCCAGTCATCACCCTTCTCGTTCATTTTCTTACCCCTGTAATCATTCCCTGTTTCACTCCAGAACGGCTCCTAAACCTGGCCCTCCCCCAGTCTATTTGCCAGGTGTTAAAGTAGCCCCTCCTGATTGTACCAACACCACAGGCCTGGGAAGACAGACGGTTGCTGCGGCGGCTGCGGCTGCTGCCGCCTCAGCAGCAATAATATCTGAGAAGCAAGTGGTAAGTCTGCATTTGGGCAACTTCCTCTAAATCAAAGGTGTAGGACCTCAGGAACTGTTCCTCCAGCTCCAGGGACCCTGCTGGGACTCAACAATACCCAGAAGTGTTACTGACTAGATGGAAGCATTCCCTTCCGGGAATGGAAAAGAGGAGGACGAGCACAGATCGGAAACGCTTGCGGGGTCTGAGGGGCTTCCTGATCGCTGCCAGGTGGATGCAGTGCAGTGATTAGCCGTGCACGTGTATACCAGTGCCTGATCCTGTGTGCAAGCACTTGGTAGCATCTTCTGTTCTCCTGTGCACTGTGACCGCTAGGCCATCAGGGCCAGTGTGGCAAAGTCTCCTCATTTAAAAAAACAGCAGAAATAAAAGTCCTCACACATGTCTCACCTCTGCTGGCTAATCCATCAGATCCTTGTTTGACTCAGCTTTGGTTGCTACGGCGAGTAGGTGATAATTGAGAGAAGGGTTTTCATCTGATTTTTGAGCTAGAATGTGGACTTCTGGTTTATGTAATAGATTTGAGAAAAACAACAATGGTTTCTAATTCTTCATATTCTGTCATGTGCTGTCAGCAGCATTCAATAGAGAAAAATAAAATAGACCTCATGGGAAGTGATGAGCTAGTATATATACCTTGGGTCAGATTATTATCCTTCTCCCTTCTGGTCCCGCCCTCTCTCTCTCTGCTTTCCAGTGGCCAAGCCTTACAGTTACAGAAGTTCTGTTTTATACTTTAAGTACAATTCCCTTTAAAGGCTATTTATTAATATATTCACTCATACATTCCTGAGTATCATGGACTGAAATGTAAATAACCCAAATTTCTAATAATAGAGCTACGTGTGGTGGCACACCCTCAGGGTTAGGGTTAGGGTTGTGCTTTGGGAGTTTGAGGTAGAAAGATGGGTTAAACTATCACTTAGAAAATGAAAATTAAAAAGCTGGGCATAGTGGCACCTATAATCCCTGAGCACAAGAACCAAAGAATGAGAATTGCTGCAAATCCCAGGCCAGCCAGGGCTACGTAATAAAACCGTGTCTCAAAGAACCAAACCAAGGATGTGAGAAGTAGCTTTGCATTTCAAGTCTTCTTGTGCAAGCAAGAAGACCCAAGTTGTTGGGTTTTGTTTTGGTTTTTTGGTTTTTTTTTTAATTTTTTTTTTGTGTGTATGATTATTTTACATGCATATAGTCTGTGTACCACATACATGCCTGGTGTCCATGAAGGTCAGGAAAGGGTATTGGATCCCCTGGAACTGTAATTATAGACAGTTGTTAGCCACCATGTGGATGCTGGGAATGAAACCCAGGTTCTTTGCAAGAGCAGACAGTTCTCTTAATCACTGAGCCATCTCTCTAGCTCCAGACTTAAGTTTAGATCACCAGAGCCCACATAAAAGACAGGAAGATGTGGCAGCCCACTTCTAATTCCAGCCTCAGAAGCTTGAAAAGGGATTCCCCAGAGTAAGATGGCTAGCCAGATTAGCCATTATCAGTGAGTTCTAGGTTTGATTAAGAGAACCTGCTGCAGCCAGGCAGTGGTGGCACATGCCTTTAATCTCAGTACTTGGGTGGCAGAGGCAGACAGGTCTCTGTGAGTTCAAAGCTAGCCTCGTCTACAGAGTGTGTTCCAGAACAGCCAGGGTACATAGAGAAACCCTGTCTCAGAGTGGGGTAGGGTGGAGGAGAGAGAAGAGAGGTGGGGGAAACCTAGTAGGAGAATGATTAATTATATCTCACCAATATAGTAAAATGTTATTTGGTAATCAAGTAATCTCAAAGAAAATTGAGTGATGTAATTGTATGTGCATTAAATTTTGAGATTAATACAGATTCATAGGTACAAAGCTGGAGAGCTACATAATGCTAACAGCAATAACCTCTGTAGGAAAGTGTAGTTGTTTGTATTATTCTTATGTGTATAATTTTGTGTACAAGCATGTACTTTGTAATCTTGAAAGGATTTGAAAGAAATGTGTGATTCTTTTTCTTTTTAATCATTCCCCTTTGTTTCTGTTTTAGTGTACACAGCCTGTGCTGAATGATCTGATGCCAGATATCGCAATGGGGGTGTCCACACTGTCACTCAAGGACAGGAGGCTCCCAGAGCTTGCAGCAGACACAGAATTATGCCAGCCAGTTTCTGAAGCAGGACCAGGGCCTCCCCAGCATCTCTCATGTATTCCACAGAGACAACATACACACACGTCTCGAAAAAAACACACACTAGAGCAGAAAGCAGATGGTAGAGAAAATCAGCAGGAATACCCAGATCTCTATGACTTCTCAAATGCTGCTTGCAGACCTTCCACCCCTGCTCCAGGCAGACGCACTCCTTCCCCTTCACACGGTAGATATTTGGGTCCAGACTTGTACAGCCACAATAAGGCATCACCAAACGGCTTAAAGTCAGCTTACCTACCTGGTCAGACCTCTCCTAAAAAACAGGAAGACACTAGGAGAGAATATCCACTCTCTCCTGATGGACATCTCCACAAGCAGAAGAGTGAGCCAATTCGCCTGGATGTTGTTGAGCAGCCTCCCCAGAGGTCAGACTTTCCTTCAGCAGCCTCAGAAAATGCTGGCAATGGTCCAGCTCATGTCAGGGCACGAACTGCAGTAGAAACTGACTTGACTTTTGGGCTGACACCTAACAGACCTCCTTCCCATTCTGCATGTAGCTCTGAAGCTCTAGAAGAGCGATCCAGTAGAAGACTGACAGACAGTGAGTCCCTGAGCCATGGAGCTCAGAGAAACACAGATCTGGAAAGGGATGATTCCATAAGCAGAGGAAGGAGGTCACCAAGCAAACCAGACTTCCTCTACAAAAAGTCTGCCCTCTGAAAGCAGCTTCGCGTCTGTGCCTGAGATGTGAAACATTCTGTTTTATGATGTAACCCAACAACTTACTGACCGGTTTATTGATGCCAGCTCAGTCTCACATTTTATTCTAGTTTCTATGTGTATATATGTTTATTATACATGGCATGCTAAGAGGGTTATTTTGAATGCTGCATCCGTCTCTTTTGTGTGAAACAGTTGTGTGGGAAGCATCTTAAAGAGAAAGCAAGCTGGCGCTTTCTTCTTCTTTACAGATGACTAATTTTTTTGCACTTGTACATTTATTTGTATTGATTTTATAACAGTGTGTTAAACTTTATTGCCACATTTAAAGGACTGTATTTTCATACTTTTTTGCATTTTACCTATCATCTACCAGTTTCCACGTGCATTGGGTTGCACACTAAGATGTATTTTCTTACAAAATAGTTGTGTTTATTTTTTAATTATAGAAATTCCAAAGAACAGCACATCAAACGCTCCTCTCTCTTTCGGTGATTGTTTCAGTTCAGACATCTTCCTGCTCAGTCTCCATAAATCTGATGTCATTCTTTTTTATGAGTCTTGAAAGCCAATCTTCATTCCCCACAGCAGGAGTCCAGTCCAGGCCATGAAGTTTTGGGGTTCAGTAAAGAACGGGAAGGAGGAAAACCTTGGTGCCCAGTCTGCGGCTACTGTAATTATAGTATGGGCATTATCAGGACCCTTGTAGAGTCTGGAGTAGAGTTACTCACTCACTCCAAAAAGGTCTAAGGAAATTAGACCTTAGTATTAGAAAACAGTAGAGCTGGGCTTGGGTATGGGCATGCACACCTGTAATCCCAGCACTTGGGAGGTGGGGACAGCAGATCAGATGTTCAAGGTCATCTTGGGTTACATAGTAAACTCAAGACTAGGCTGGTTATGTGAGCCCCTGCCTCCAAAAAAAAAAAAAGAGATGGTGATGTCACACACAGGGGTCTGGCTCTGCATGTGATTCACTGTGCTGGGGGAAATGACTGCCTTGGGTTGTCTTGCATTTTGTGGAAAAAAAACAAACAAAAAAAACCAAAAGGGCTTCAGTCTTATGTGTCATTTGGTATTTGTAAGCATACGTTTTTCTTAATGTTTTCAAAGTATGTCTGGATTTTTGGTGTCATATTCAAAGTTGTATGATGCATAGTGCTTTACCACCAAATAACTATTTTGTTTTCAGTAAAACACTACATGTCCTACTTGAACTCCACCGGAGGTGCTGGTTTGGCATTTTCTGAATTACTGAACACATGGGGTTTTTCACAGTCCTTTCCCTTGGAAGGGCAATGTGTGAGCTAAGGACTGTTTTTAGTTTTGTTTTATTTTGATTTTTCTTATTCTCCAATGTAAATATATTGTTATTTAAGTTTTTAAATCACTTCAGCATCATTTAGACATTCACTTTGTATTTTTATAAACACACACAGCTGTAGCACTTAGAGGAAAAGAACTTCCTGAACATTCTTTGTGGAGAAGGTATTTGGGAACCTCTTTTCTGTGTGTGTACATATAATTAGGAATCATTCACACTCTAAAACTATGCAGGGCTAGGGAGCCTTCATGAGCTACCGTATAAGTGAATTACATGCACTTTGAAGTAAATAGGTGTTTATTAGGTATTGGCAATCTGATTTCTCCTGAAACTATAGTTTCTCTTACGGTCTTTCCCCACCCTACCCTGTGGATATACACACTCAGGAATGATCTGACATTTAAACAATTGTAACAGTCGATAATCACATAGATGAGAAGGTGTCCATCTCTGTATACCCCGGCAGTCGCTGCCACTAGTTCTGTTGCCTGACTAGTTAGCTGCTGCTCATGCATCCACTGACTGTGGCTGACCCTGGTGATGGATATCCTGAGCTCAGAGGCTTGCACAGGGCAGGCATATCTGCTGTAAAGTGGGCTCAATCAGCTGAAGGCTCTTTTCCTCGAAGTTAGAAAACCACGGGGCTCTGCTCATTTTTAAGAGTTGGTGGCGCAGAAGCAAAAAGCAATTCCATTCTGTTCCTCCTGTGTTTCTGGGACCTGTTGACAGGCATCGTTTTCTACAGTTTGAAGTGGTTCCAGTTGAGAATGTGTTGTGCAGGGAACTGCGGAGAGAAGCAGGTACACCTAACACTTTCTCACCTTGACAGGTTTTGTTTCTCTACATTTTAGGACCATTGATCTCACATTTTTCATTTTCCTGAAAATTCATTAAATGTGCTTTCCTAGCCACATGATGTAATTATAAAAAAATTAGTGGACACTGTTCATAGTATTACTTAATTTATAATGTTTGTTTTTAGTGACTTAGTAGATAACCTGTCCAAACTGTGTGAATAGAGGAAAGTCTTGCTTTACTCTGTGGGGTTGTGGACTGATGTGACTTTCGAAAGATAAACAGATGTGGTTTTGTGTGTGATAAGTGTTAGTGGGACACTAGACTGTGCCTCTGGCTGTGAACCCATCTATGAAGTTTTTAATGCTGTACTTACAAATATAAAGTCTGGGTAGGGTCAGTCTCAGAAAAGAAGGTATTTATGTATAATATAAAAATTAGGCCACAGGAACTGGCATTTTTCTTAGTATAGAAATTTAATAAGAACCAAATCATAAAAATCCCAGATTTCCTTTTGAGGCCAGGGACAATCAGGCCGTTTGGACAATCACCATTCCAGTCCCTCTGAATGCTGAGGCTGGAGAACCAGCTTAGGTTCTCAAGATGCTGTTGATCCTTTTCTTGTATTTTTGTTTTAGTTTTGTAATTTTGAAAAGTAACTTACATTTAAAGTCACCTGTGGCTTGTAAGGAGAAAAATTAAAATCATCCAAAATATAGACCCTTACATTTCCATGCACCACCTCCTTTTACAGCCCTGTTAGCTTTATTTCCGAGTGCAGTCCCTCGGCCCAAGTCGGCCTAGCGTTTAGTGACCTGTTGGGCTTCTAGGGCTCACTGTGTTGATTATATTTGTCTTTCTGTACCTTTAACTAAACCTAATTCTTGACTTTTGTTTCCGTGTTGGCTGTCCTCTTTGGTTTTATGATTGTTTTGTTTTGTTTTGGCTTTCAACATTTGTCATCCTTTATTGCATTTTCTTTCATTACTTGTTGAAGTTCTAGCAATGGACACAACCCCTGTACATTTGAATGAAGCTGATGCTACAGAACATAATGGAAGCCGGTGAATGCCATGTGGCGCCAGCTGGGCCGAAGCTGACCTCAGGCGCATTCTTGGGAGTTGAAGGATCAACACTCCCCATGTCTACAGTGAAAGAGATACATTCATAATACTGAACTTGCCTTTTAAGGAAAAAAAATACATTTCATGAAATTTGCATAAGGCCATTGTTTTACAATGATAAGGCATTTACGTGTTTCTTAGAGCTCAGTTAAGCTCTTTGTAGTCAATAGACTATTAATGCCGCAGTGATGGGTGCTATTCCCGGGTCTGCAGTGGTTCACAGTGTCTACCATGTAGTTACTTTCAAGCCTCATTCAGATAATCTTGCTAAGAGCTATTCTGCACGCCCTAGAGGGGTTGTACTATCTTCTCTCAACACTGCTGTGTGAACAGTGCTCTGTGACGTGTAAATTATTTTGTCCCATCAGTTGTACTGGTTGTCGTGTGGTTATTGTCTGGGCAAGTCTTTTGATTTTGTTTTCCCTAAGAAATATATCCATGACTGTACTAATCTTCCATATTCAGAATATTATAATGCTGCGGCCATTTCTGTAGAATGACTGTTTGCAAGTTTGTGTCTTGGAAATATCTTCTCCTACTTGTGTGTTTATGTGAGCTCTAAGATCAGATATGCTCTGGAAGAGTCCTCGGGTGTACCTGCACATGACTGTCCAGGTTATCTGGGTAGGCCCTAGGGAAATCAGCTCTTAGATGGGATGACTGAAAACCCGAGGTTCCTGAGCTCCCCTTGCCATGTATGTGCCACGTCTGGCCTCCACCACCGAGTTTCTTGTGGTTGTGCTGTTAATGGTAAAGTCAAGTGCCTTCAATGCTAAAGGCTCAGAAATCTTTCTTAAACTGATTTCATGTCCTATGCAAGTGTTTTCTACAACCTGCATAACCAGTACTTTGTAAAACTTGTTTACGCTTCAATTGTACATAGTGTTTTTTAAAGAAATATATAGTATTTTTATTTAGGTACCTCCAAACTTGAACTCGTCTGTGTGAAGCATTGTAAACGATACATTTCTCTTTTGAGTACCATCACAGTTGTACAGAGGTTTTCACTGGTTCTATTTTTCTACTGTTACTGATAAGCATGTAACACTGACTTTATCCTACATATAGTTGACATTTCAAATAAATGGCTTGTATAGAACCTGCGGAGTTGGACATAGTCTCTTCTGGCAGTGCAGCATGCGGTCTATCTACAGATGGGTTGTGCCACTTGAGGGTAGATTCTGGAGGTTTTCCAGATTTTCTGTCTCCTATTTTCAATTTTTCAGAAACATTTTGATGATGGTGCTGATGGTTTCCTTGGAAATTATCCATTCTAATTAGTCAAGTTGACTTTTATTTCACCCAGGACATTTTTGAGAGATTTCATTGTACAAATTGGAGCAATGGTCTCCAGAGGAAGTTCCACCCACGTGTATGTACCAGGCACCTGAACTGCACTGTGGTCAGTCAGCAGGACAAAGATGTACTCAGGTCTCCAAGCATGGAAGACCTCGAACTGAAGATGTCCTTAGTTCTGCCTTGACATTTTAACTTGCAGGAAGAAAAGATACTGGTTAAAAGGGAGCCTGGGATGGGAAGGCTTGGCAGGGTGACCTTTAGAAAGATAGGACCACTGCTGGGACTAGGAGAACCAAAGGAGGGCAGGGGAGGGCAGAGCCTAGGGTGGCAAGGACTGCACAGGAGGGCTCTGGGACTAGTTAGCGGACCCTCCTTACCCCTCTTGGACAGGCAAACGCTTTCAAGATTGGCCCTGATGCCAGTCTCAGATGTCAAAGCTGCCACAAGCTTTAGCAGGGGATAGAGAGGGGAGGTGGGTGTTTTCCAAACTTCCCAACAGTGGGCCGTGAAGAGGCTCCTGAGTGCTGCAGAGTGCCCACTGTTCAGGCTACAAAGGGCACAGTGTTGCGTGACTTGTGGTAACTGTTGGTAGGCAAGGCAAGGAGGGTCTCGTCTAGAGGAAAGTGAACTGAATATTAGTCATATTAGCTTGGCCAGGAGTTCTAAGCAGTACCTAAGAAGTATTTAGATGAGAACTCGGGAAAAGTAGTCCACGCACACTGCTTGACTAAGGGAAACATTGGAAGGAAGGTGAAACAGGTGATGACCCTGGAGGACCCCATCCTAGGTCCTTTAGGGGAGATTCGCTGACCCAGGGCCCCTACAGGCAGAAAGGAAACCTGCAGTGTGGCACTCAGAAGGTCCAGTCGAGGCAGCTACAGGGAATGTGGTCTTCAGAATAAAAGTGCCACACATGTCCATTGTGGAGAAGAGAAAATGAGAAAGACTAAAGATGTGTGTGACAATCTCAGAGTGCTTACAGGGCTGCCCCTGGGAGGGGGACTTGTATTGTGGGCTGGGAGGACTTGGGATTGTAGCCTCTCCCTGTTTGGCTTGAGGAAAAGGGTCTCTCGGTCGCCCTGAGGGCCCAAAACTCACTAGACCGCAATGGCCTCAAACTTAAAGGATCTGCCTGCCTCTGCCTCCTGAGTGCCAGGATTAAAGGCATGTGCCTCTATTCCCTGCTTGCTTCTTTTTTATTGTACCATTTATACTGGTTCTTTTTTTAAATGCGGCTCAGAGTTGGGAACTTGGCTTCAGGCATACTGAGCACATGCTCTACCACTAAGCTAAACTTGTCAACCCCTGTTTACATTGATTTATTTGGGGTGAGCACACACGGGCCAACAGTGGGCTTGTGGAGGTTGGGGACAACTTCCAGAAGTCAGTTCTCTCCTTCCACTTGGGAATCAAATTCAGGTCATCAGGCTCAGCAGTAGACATCGTTACCCATTTACCAGCCATGGTTAAGTTTTCACATGGCCTATATTACCGTCCCAAATGAAAGGAAGAAGACTAAAGATCACTTCCTCACTCCTCAGAAGTGGCTGTTGCTCATACGGTTTTAGGAGGTCAAGCCCCTAAGTGTTTGTGGGTGATGACTCCAAGGGAGACTAGGGCTGGCAAGACTGGTAAGCAGGCAGAAGTCCAACAGGAGGTGAGAACATGGGGGCGACTGGGTAGATGGTTTAGGGTTTAGTGAGCAGCTGAGAAGGTAGAGACTGGCTGGAGGAGCTATGAGTGAAAGGAGACAGAGCCAACTCATACCCGGTCATCAAGTACCTGGCAGCAGAGACCATCATGTATTTAGACCCTACTCTGAAGGTGGTTGGACCCTGTCAACAGAGAAGGTCAGCTCAGCATCATTTTTTTATTATATATATATAATATATATATATATTGGTAGAGCATGTGCTCAGTATATATATAT